>CAUYTI010064595.1:0-25483 GCA_963575145.1 Galago senegalensis
GGCTGCAACCAAAAAATGGCCGGGCGTTGTGGCAGGCGCCTGTGGTCCCAGCTACTTGGGAGGCGGAGGCAAGAGACTCGCTTGAGCCCAGGAGTTGGAGGTTGCTGTGAGCTGTAATGCCAGGGCACTCCACCCAGGGGGACAGCTTGAGGATCTGTCTCAAAAAAAAAAAAAAAAAGAAGCAATATTTTGAAAAGGTTAAGAGGCAAGAGTAGAACAATGCAACTGGAGGTCACTAGTAGTGAGATAGATGAGACTCAAGAAGGGCCAGAGAGAATCTAGCACATGGTAACTCATCAGACACGCTCCTGTGGGTCAGGAGCTCTGAAACTGTTCCAGGTGCTGGCATAGGGCAGAGCCCAGACAAGGAAGAGGTCAATGTCTGAAAGATTCAGTGTCAGAAAAGAAGGAAACCAAGCATCAGAGGAAACTGGGGAGAGGCTGGGAGCAGAAATGAAGGTAGATAGCCATCGAAAACAGAGAGGTCTCCCCAGTACCAATCTCTGCTAAGGGGCTGGGGCTGCAGGCCACAAGTTCAGTCTCAGGAACCTTTGTGAGGTTATATATTAACCAGTACAATGTAAGCATCCCAAATTGTACATGAAATCAGCACATTGTACCCCATAAATCCATTAATGTATACATGATATACCCCTTTATGATTTAATAATAATAAAAAAAAGAATCTTAGTGAGGGTGGCGCCTGTAGCTCAGTGGGTAGGGCCCCAACCACATACACCAAGTTTGGTGGGTTTGAACCCGTCCTGGGCTAGCTAAAACAATGACAACTGCAACAACAACCAAAAAAATAGCCAGGAATTGTGGTGGGCGCCTGAGGTCCCAGCTATATGGGAGGCTGAGGCAAGAGAATCACTTAAGCCCAAGCTATGACAGCACTCTACCCAAAAAGACAGCTTGAGACTCTGTCTCAAAAAAAAAAAAAAAAGGCTTGAGTCCTTGGTCGGTATCATGGAGTTCAGTCTCTCAACTTATCTATGACAATAGGCTTTGGAAGTGAACAAATAATCTCTAGATGTGAACAGGTAGGCTCATTTGGCCTTGCCAGGACCTGTCCAACAGTGGCGTCTATGTATGGTTATTTAGGATAATAGTGACTGTCATCATTTTCTAGTCTCATTGTTTATTGATTTATATCTATGGATCTCCAATTTTTTGATTTTGGGGGACTTTGACATGGAAATAATGGCTATGATATAAATATTAATTTGGGGATTATAAAGCACTTTAGTTGAAAACCAACATAGTGAGTAAAGAGACAAGAAAATAGGCATATTTTGTATACAGTAATATTTAGTAATATATTAGGAGGCCTAATAGGAGGACTACATATTGCCAGAGGTTGGGTTCCCTTATCAGATAATCAGGCTAGGTCATATTTAGCCCCATTCCTAAAAAACTGAGTCCCTCATTCCCCTTTTGCCTCTTTCCTTTTGTTTTGGAGATCTTGCAGACAGCTAATGTCACCATGGCTATCATCCCACAAAAGGCAGGGCAGGTTGTGCACTACTCTAGGGAACACCAGGATAAGACACTGGCATCCTGTTATTTGCTCACGTGTTCCCCTCCTAAGGTTGGCTTTCTATATTTTCATTCATTGTTCACTACTTCAACCAATCCCCTCAATTCAATTACCTTACTCAGATACCTTTCCATTTCACATATCTAATAAAATCCCTCTTTCCTCTAGTCACACATTCAAATGTCAATGGAAAAAAAGCCAAACTCTATAAAATAATTTAGAAGTTTAGTCTGAGCCAAATTTGAGGATCATGACCCAGAGCCATGCCCTAGAAGCCTTGAGTGAGCAGACCTCTTGTGATGAGGTCACAGTTTAGTTTTATCATTTCAGGGAGACAGGAATTACATGTAAAGTTATAAATCAATACATGGAAAGTTATCAATCAATACAGTTTATAGGTGGGTTTAAAGATTCTTTAACAGACTTTGGTTTGTAATTGGTTAAAGAAATGAAGCTTTGTCTAAAGGCTTGGTATGTTTTAAGTTAAGATGAGGAAGTCTGTTAATCAGAGACAAGCTACCAGAGCATATATTTGTTGTTATAAATTGAGGACACACAGGTTTGTCTTGAATAGCCTTGGGCCTATTAATGAGTTACACCTAATTTCTCTAAGGATGGGGAGGCAGCATGATGAGGCAGGTCTGGCCTCCCTTCCCATGGCTAGCAACTCAGTTTTAGAGTACCCCCTTGGCCAAGACAGGACCCACTCAGTCAGCTGGTAGGGCAGCAGGGGGAGAGAGGGTGGGCTTTAAGATTTAATTTTAGTTTACACAAGTACTGAGGACTCCTACAGAAAAAGACAAGGCAAAGCCTGCTCGATGTTGCTAAAACGTATGATCTCCACCTTTCACCCCTTCAGACATGTTATGTAAAAATGAAATAAACTGTCTACTCTCTCAAACCACTGGGGGAAAAAATTTACATGGTCTCCATCAACCATCAAGCCTACATACGTTCTTCCAAGGAATCCACTCACTTCTTCACATTTTCCTCTTCCCTCAAACTTTCTATACTATCCCTGACACTCTCCCTATGCCAAAGACTTAGCCTCCTATATAATAAGCAATGGTAACCATTGGAAGGGAACTCCCTCAGCTTCAGGCCACCCTATCTTCTTGCATTCTTATCTTTACCTGTTTCTTTCGGTCCTGCCCCAATGCAAGAGTCCTTTTTTCAGTCCAAGTTTAGCCCCCACCCCCAACCACATACTTCCTCCTTCCCTCATCTTAGAGACATTGTTTTCATTTTCATCTTCTTTGTCTACTGACCTTTTGCCACCAGCATTTAAAGTTCCACAGAGGTCTCTTACTACAACAGTCCTTCTCTTCCTTTCGCCCTTTCTCTCTCTCTGTTTTTTGAACTCACTTGCCTCGAGGACTCTTGAATCAACGTTCTGAATTATTTTCTCTCCTGGACTTTCACCTCCTATTGACTCCTCAGCTGGTTGCAACCTGGCTTCTGCCAAGCTTGCCACTAAAAGTCTTCCTGCCGAAGCCTTCCATATCACAAATGGACCACTCTCATTCCCATCTTATTGTGTATTTTCTTAGCAGCATTAGACCTTCTGGGTTTTCTCCTGTCTCTCCTTCTCAATATCCTCTAAGACCTCCTCTTTTCCTTCCTGTTTCTTCAGTGATGATCTTTCTCTAGGCTCATGGATCCTCTCTCTTTCTCAATCTACTTAGCCTCATCTCTACCCCTAGGCCTTCAAGTATTCTCTTAATACTGACCCCTTCCTACTCTTTTCTTCAGAACTAAATATTCAACTGCTTAGGAGACATTTGCACTTGCTTCCACAGGCACCTCAAAAGCCATGTATGAACTCATTGTTTTCCCAGCCTTTTCTTCCAGAGGCATCACCTTCCTCAGTGGCCAGGGAGGGGTCAGGAAGCCCACCATCTTCCCAGGAGGTGCTATGGACAGAGCAGATTTTCCTCCAGACCACCCCAAACTGAGGCAGCAGAGTGATCTATTTAAAGCAGCAATCTGGTGACAGAGTTTTTCTGTTTAGCCTGAGGCAATAGGAATTCAGTGAATGGTTTTAAAGTCCAAACTTCCTAAGAGGGCACTCATGTTTTCTTTGGCCACTCCCTACCTTTCATTTGATATTACAGCTAAATAGTTAACAAACCCTTATTATTATAGTACACGGTAGGCACCATTCTAAGTGCTCATGCAGGATAGGTTTATTATTCCTCACTGCAATCCTACAGGGCAGGTTCTATTATCATTCCTATTTTACTGATGAGGAAACTGAGGCAGAAAGAGATTAAATATCTTGCCCCAAATCACATAGCAGCAGAGTCAGAAGCAAATGCAGGTGGTCTGGCCTTCTGATCATGATCTTAACTATATTATACTGTCAAACAGAGCTACCTAGACTTCCCAGAGGATGCTTGCACTCTGCTAATGCCTATCCTCTGGATTTTGTCTCTGTCTCACACACACACACACACACACACTTATTGCCTACGTGCTTAGGTAACTTACTTATCCTCAGATCTTTGTATAAAATTAACTCTTCTGGGAAGATTCTTCTGACCACCCCCAGCCCAAGGTTGGTGCCTTTCCTTGGAGTAGGAGATGAGTGGTAGAAAATGGTAGTTGCTAAATAAATCAAAAGCAAATGTTAAACTGGCATCAGCAGACAGTCTGGCTTGAGGGTGTGTTATCCAGATACTGGCCTAGGGCTCTTTAAATTCTCCCAGAACTGACAAGAGAGTTGTTCCCAAATATAAGTGTAGGGCTGAGCCTACAAGTGAGTGCTTCAGGATCCCAGCTGTTGGGGCTAAAAAGAGGAGAGCACAGAAAGCTAAGAGGAGACTAAAGCATTAGCTTTGATGGGAGCCTGAGCAGGTCTTATAAAGTGGATTAGGCCGTAAGAACAAATGAAAGCAGATAAGCAGGAAGGAGAGCAAAGGATTAAAGAGAGCTTTATTCTGGGGGTTTAAAATCAAGAGAGAAGTGTGGGAATTTTATATGAGAGCTCTATCTAAATTTAAACTAGAGAGTTTAAGGTTCCCCACTCCACACAACTGATTTGGAGAACACAACCAAGTCAAACAGTGGTCATGGTGCATCTGAAGTAAGCGCCTTTGTATGATTTGGTGTGCACTCTAGAAGTTGGTGATTACTTACTTTTTGTAGGGAGGGGCAGACCTGCTATTTTCTGTGTTTCTTTGCCACTCTAAACACTCCAGTGCTGGAATCAACATGGCAAAGGATAAAACTCCTGTGGCTAGTTGAAGGTCCATTAATTAGCAACCCTTTGGTATGCTTTCTTTCTGGATGTAGATTGATCTTACCTTATAATCACTTCATTCACCAATCCTTTTAATAGGATGTCTGAGTCTAGGGTAGAAACAATGACCTTGGCAGCACAGACTAAGAGCATCTCAGTGAAAAAAATTGATACAGTCACTACCACAAGCAGTAAAATATAGGAAATATAAGAACCATGCTGTGTTTAATAAACATTTACATTAATAATAAATCCTTTAATTATTTAAAAAATTCTTATTTATATTAACTCCATTAATTTGAAATATGTACAGATTTATTAGCTGGAAATATGTAATAATAAGTTCTAGGTTGGATAGAGAAAAGGGAGTTTGCCTCTCAATATAGTTTTATTTCCCACCCACAGAACTCTTGCAGTTGTTGCTGTTTTTGTTAGATTAAGATAACACAAGAAAGCATTTAGAACAGTGCCTGGCACATAGTAAGAACTATACAATGTTAAATGTTATGCCATGCTGTACTGAAAGTAAGACTTCAATTAAGACTCCTTAGAAACAGGAGTTAAAAGACTTTTAGAATCTGTGTCCAATTATTGTTCAATGAGTAGGGGTTTCGGTCATGAAAGATAAAGTCTAGGGATATGTTGTACAAAAATGTTCAGTTAACCAATACTGTAATGTACGCTTAAAAATTGTTAAGGGAGTAAATATATTGTATATGGTTTTTTAATCACAATTTTAAAAGTTGGTATTGTAATCCTAGCACTCTGGGAGGCCGAGGCAGGTGGATTGCCTGAACTCAGGAGTTTGAAACCAACCCAAGCAAGAGTGAGACCCCATCTAAAAATACCCAGACATTGTTGCAGGTGCCTGTAGTCATAGCTACTCAAGAGGCTGATGCAAGAGAATCACTTAAGCCCAAGAGTTTGAGGTTGCTGTGAGCTATAACACCTCCGCACTCTACCCAGGGCAACAAAGTGAGACTCTATCTCCAAAAAAAAAAAAAAGTCCATCTAAATGGTACTGTTGATTGCAAGTGAGTTTCATCTATTCATTAAAGTAGTCCAGCAGAATCTCTTACTGGGGATTTTCAGTAAATGACAGTAATAAGGGTACTGGTATTGCTGGGGTGACACTAGCTACTGTAACAAATAGCTATTATGCATTTTGATATCTATTTTTCCTTAGAATAGTCTGGCAGGTAGTTTTCTTCTAGATTCTGATTCAGGGACTCAGATATCATACCTCCCCTAGAGTCCCCTTGTCATATGCTTCCAGCCAAATGGAGAAGGAGAAGAGAGGAGAGAAAAGGCTTTTTGAAAGTCTTAGCCCAGAAGTGACAATCATCACTCCTGTTCACATTCCATTGGCCCAAACTGTCATGTGGCCACACCCAGATGCAAGGGAGGCTGGGAAATTAAGGCCCTGACTCAGGAGCCATGTTACAACACCAGCTGTAACCACAGAGGTGGGAAGAATTTTGATGGCGAGCCATCTCTGCCATAACATTTGAAAATAATGTCTAAAATCATGTCTAATCTTAATTTCAGACTTCACCCAAAATCAAATTGTCTTTCTCTTCAGTATTCTAAATACACTTTAACATGTGATTTTTAAAAATTCGGAATATGTGATTTTTAAAAAGTCAAGTATCATAAAATTCTTTTCCAGACTTTAAAAACTAATTTTTATTGTACAAACTGATAGATTTTATTTGTGGATACAAAACTAAAAATAAGAGAACCAATGATTTAAGTCATGTTATTTTTTCTTCTAAGAGGTAGGTTAAATTGACATAAAACTCAATATTACAGGTATCATGAAAAGCATAGCTGTTGTAGAATTTTTTTCTTCTCAGTACTTCTTAAATATAAGTATCCTTTAGTGCGTTCTCTAAAGAATGAAATACAAGTGTATTTGAGTATTTTTAAGAAAATAAAAAGAAATTAATGCTGTTTGAGATTAACTGGAGATCAACCAAGTCTTAACCGTTTAAAGGACTATAAGGTTTTTACTTCTAAAAATTAAAAATAAAATCTATTTTCATAAAAAAGTAAAAAATAATAAGCATTCAATATTGATAAACATGGCCTCCAGCACTCTTCTTTTTATCAAAACATTATTTCATACCATGCTCACAGCATACGTGGAATGTACAGGAAGAAAAATAATGTCAGCCTAATTTCAATGTTTTTTTTTTTTTGAGATAGTCTCATTCTGCACCCCAGCTGGAGTGCAAGGGCATCATCATAGCTCATTGCAACCATAAACTCCTGGGCTCAAGCAATCTTCCTACCTCAGCCTCCTGAGTAGTTGGGACTGCAGGTATGTGCTACCTGCCTGGGTGTTTTTTCTGTGTTTTGTAGAGCTGGGGTCTTGTGCTCTTGCTCAGGCTGGTCTCGGACTTCTGGCCTCAAGCAATCCTCCCCAGTTGGCCTCCCATAGGCATGAGCCACCACGTCCAACACCCAATTTCAATTTAATTGATATAAGCACTCATTTATTTAAACTTTTGCTTTTAGCTTTCACATAAAATTCATAATGCAGCAATTTTCTGCAGAAAGTATAAATATATTTTTTTTAATGTGAAAAATATCATTTACTTGGGGATTAAAATGGAAAATAAAGACTCCTAAATTAGCATTAGAGCTGAGTTCCTAAGAAGCAAAAGTAAATGGAGACAGGACATCACAAGTATGCAGAGGGATAATAGGATTTCAGCTTCCTCCTATTTGAGAAAGAGATTGAGCCAACAACTTGAGTGAAGCATCTTAATTTGCATATTTTGTGTGTTTCTGTCAGAAGTAACATGTGGTCTGGTCCTATGTACATGTGTATTGTCATTATTATTTTAGTTAATAGAAATAGCAATTAACAGTGGTTAAATAATAGCTTACTATGTAAACCTGGACCTATTCCATCCAGAATGAAACTGCTGCATAGTAAAGTTGGCAATATTTAAATCACAAACACACTCACACACTTCTACCCAGTGAGAAGTGTGTATTGTGCAACTCAAAAGCAATAATCCTGAGTGGAATTAATGGTATTTACCTTTAGGGTCCCCATCCCCCCATTTTTGACAAGACTCATCCCAGTCTTCTGCTCTATGCAGACCTCTCTCCACCTCATCATCTTCAAGGACCCATTGCTTTCCCCAAATCAGTCACTTAGGCTTGTTGATTAATTGTTCTATTACCATGGTCTGAATGAGTTTCAGTCAATGCACATCTTCAACTAGGCGTTTACTTATCTTTTATCTCTAATTGGCAATGAAAGGATTTGTTGAGAAAAAGAATTTCAGGCATAATTAAGCAAGTAAAGAGATCCTTGTTGGATCAGGGAGATTCTGGAATGGCCCATGCTCACTCTGAATGAAGAATTAACTCTTTTCCTGCATAATAAGCATAGCAGAGTGTCCACTGGACTGAATCCTTGTTCCTGACCTGGAAAAAATGACAGCTGGATATTTATAACTATGATTCTTCCTGAGTAAATGGTCACTTCTATACAGCTCCAAATCAGGCCAGAAGCTTAGCTCTCCCTGTTTATTCACGTTCCCGATCAGATTGGGAGAGAGTGTGTCAACCATTTGGTCAATGTCTGAACATTGGCAGAGCAGCTCATGTGGAAACCAGTCTGAGGAACCAAGAAATAGAAGAATAGTCTGAAATAGAAGAAGAAGTTTTTTTTAAAAAACAAAATGATTCTGCCTGGGCACAAAGTCAACCAACCAGGTCAGGCGTTCTAACAATGAAACCTCAGAAGGACTTAAACAGTGTTTTTCAAGCTTTTTTATTTCATGGCACACTTGAACCTAGAGTTAAACTTCCATGCTACCCTTAAATTATGTTGATCAAAGAAAAGAGTGAAAAACAGAATATGCTTACTCACGCTTTGAACTTCTTTTGAAAATAATTTAATTAATGATCATTAAAATTGTTCGTGGCACACCAGTTGAAAATCTCTGACTTAGACTTTGCTAGAGAGACAATGCATGCTACAGCTTCTGTCCAGTGGATTGAGCTCTTTCTGGATGTAGCTGTATGTGAGCCAGTAGAATAGAGCTATCTTTGGGTGGTCCTGGAACTTTGATAGCAGGAATATCCAAAGTTAGGGGAGTGGCCACCTGCCCAAGATGAAACTCAGTCTGTCCTCAGAGCCCTTCTCCTAGACCCTCATATTACTCCCTCCAACACAGGATGTGTCCTCACCTCTCAACCCTAACCTCACCTCTTCCCTTCATTTTCCCAAGACTCTCAGATACAGATGGTGGACTCCCAGCATGTTTTCTTTAATTCCAGTTAGAATTCAGATGAGAAGATTTATTTTCTTAAGTCTTATACTTCCTATATCATTTCTATTTTTTAATAATAAAGGTTTTAACCATTTTTACATGTGGTTCATATTCTTGGCTAATGGAATACTGTATTTACATTATTGTCATACTGAATCATACAGCTACTTAGGTGGTAGTCCCGTAAGACCTCTTGACTCTCATTTTCATTACTTAGATCAATCACTTTAATAAACATTTTAATCAACATATTAATGGGGAAATAAACCTGTAATTAAAAAAAAACTCCAGATAAATACTTATTTTGGTTTATGTAATGAAAGACATTTTCTTGGAGCTTTCAAACAATGGGATAAAATTGTAGGAGGAATTTGCAATGGAAAACAAGATTTTACTGCTTCTCTGCCCTCAAAACTCTCCACGCCTAAGACACCTTATCCTTCCAGATTCTGAGTCCAATCCTGTTCCTGGCCAATAGGGGTCTAAGAATCCTGGAAATCAGCCTTCTGCCAGTTATGCATTGTCTGGTCCTAATCACTGAGTTTTGACCTAATTCCTTATATCTCCCATTTCTTACTCCCACTTCAAAAGCTGAGTCCCCATTCCCATTATGTTATTTTCTGTGAGCTTTTATCTTGGTTTCCATTTCAATAAGGAAAACATTTGACTGTAAGCAACAGAAATCCTAACAGTGGCCTCACCAAACAAGTGTTCATTTTTTTCCCACATAACAAGAGGCAATGACTCCACAATGCCTGACACAGCCTGCTCCTCTCTTCTTACTCCACTAATTTAGCATGTTGTCTTTGATCACTATACATAGTTTCCTGATGCCACATGCAGAATGCTTGTATTCAAGGCCAGAAAATAAAAGGAAGAAAAAAATATTATTTTCAGTCATGCTATCCCTATTTCCTGCTGTCAGGAAATCAAGACTTCCCAAAAGGCTGTTCCTTACTTGCAACAGTTATCCCTCGAATATCTCTTGTATTAGAATTTGGATCACCTAACCACCCCTGACAGCAAGGGAGGGAGGCTGGAAAAGCTTTGGGGTAGCAAATAATAACATCTTTCCTAGTTCCCACTCTAGTTACTCTATGCTAGGCTTGTGATCATCTCACACATGTCCTCCTGAGAAACAAAATAGCATCCCAAACTCTAGACCCATAACCAGGGAAGTGCTACCCATGTCCAGGCCTTCCTACAGCCAAATACTGAGATTCTGCTCATTATTCTGACATGACTACACAGGTGGTACCCTAAGTAGACTGGCTGAACAGCTCCCCATTGCCTTCGCCCTTAAAGTACCCACCCTATGCCAGGTAGTCAGTCTGAAACTCAAAACCCCCACTGTCACCCCTGCCCCCAAAGGCAAGCTACTCAGTAGAGATGAGCTCCCACAGCGACCGTAGGCCACAATTCATCATTTCGACCTCAGACTGCATTTGCTTTTACGTCTCTAGAAATATACCTGATATTCAGTGAGTCCTTCATAAAAGTTCTGAGTGATTGAATACCCAACTCTACCTGACATGAATTAAAGTGAGAAAAGGTTAGGCAAAGCCAAAAATCCAGGAGTTATGTTCTCCTGGATTCTTTGTTCTATATGATACTCTAGGAGTGTATGTTTCTATGTGATAAAAATTCCCACTTCAGTTATTGTGATGCTTAGAGAATGCTAGAGGCAAAAGATTTTTCTCCCTCTTCTTGGAGCCTTAAGGAAAGAATTAGACAAACATCCTCACATTACACTGAGGGCTAATAGCTTCTTTTGTTGGCCTTCCATATATGCAGTTTGATTGTCCCCAGTTTTATGAACCCTGATATATAGACATGGATAATCAATATATGTATCATCTTCTCTAGAATAAGTTTGAGGAAATATGTTCTAACCAAAAAATAAACATTGATATTAACTAAAAGTTATGATCCCTTTGGATAATACTTAAAGGGAAAAACATTTTTGCTATACAAAATGATAAAATATAAATAAGAAAGATGGTAAAAATATTTAGGAAAAAAATCTTTCACTTAGTGCAGGGTAGAGCTTTCACAAGTATTTTACATGGATGGCTCTTCAAATAGAAAAATGTATAAGAAGCCTTTATGGCTTCCCATTATTTGTTGTAGTAACAGCAAAAAATAACGCCCCAAGATATATATATATGTGTGTGTGTGTGTGTATGTATATATTACTCATCCGACATTACCATGGCATTCTAATTATAACTTTTACTTAGCATTGCTGTCACATGCATAAATGTATCCAAAACTGAAGCAGAGGAGCAAAGAATACAAACTCTCCAGATAAAATGGAAACTCCTATGTTTCCTTTTGTCAATTTGTGAGCTTCTAGGAAAAGAAAAACAGTAATTATAGAGCAAAAGTTATTCTAGAAGTTGAAAGATTATCGCTGAAGAAACTACCGATAGTGACTTGTGTTTGCTGTTTACCAAGTTATTTTAGGGAGAAAAAAATCAGTAAATGTGAGCTAACCATAAACACAGGTAAGGGGATTTATTACAAATCATCAGGTGATTCTTCTAACAGTATAATTGTAACTGTCAAAATTACATTCTCATCAACGTTTTTTAAGGTAGCGTCAGGGCCATCCCTGCTGAAATATTTTAAATTTATCAATTGACCCAGGTTATATGTGCTCATACTTCTAATATCTTATCTACCAGAATTAAGCTTTGCAATAAAAATAAATGTGGCTCATTCCTGTAATGCCAGCTACTCAGAAGGCTGAGGTGGGAGGATCACTTAAGCTCAGGAGTTCAAGACCAGCCTATGGGATATAGTAAAAACCCCCTCTCAATAAAAAAAATAAATAAATAAATACAAAAATAAATGTGACTTATGGAAGCAATTCCATACACCCATTTTATTCCACTGATCTTTGATTTCTACTTCTCATTCAGAATTTCTGAGTGAATTTATAGAAGATGGTAGGTATTAACCAGCTTACTAGTAATTAAACTGTTTGCAGGCAGAAGATTCTCTCTGTTAACTCAGCTAAGCAAGCTTGGGCAATCTGACTATGTGGGAGGATGAAGCTTTTGAGATATGTATTTATGGCTACTTCTGTGTATTTTCCTCTCCCTTGTCCCATATTTAGGAAGGTAGTAGGTCCCGTGCTTCTAGCCTCAGAGGAATATTAATATGTCACAAGGAGGAAAGCAGAAGTTGCTTGCAAGATACTTCCCTTCTTCTTCTTCTTTTTTTTTTTTTTGCCCCTCCACCCCTACCCTAAATGCCACAAAGAAGTCTGTGCTGGATTCCCTGGAGGAAAAAGAGAACTAGGTGAAAAAAGAGAACTTTAGTGGAAAAGAGTAGATGTGCCTTGGAAATGAGAGATGTCTATGTACCCCGTCCTGCTCTCTCCTCTCCACCAATGTCCTGAAGAGGTGGTCAAGCAGTTAGTTCTAGCTCACCAAAGCTCCTGTATCCAATGTGGTATGAAAGCAGCAGCAGAGTCCTTGGCTTCCAGGACCTATGAGGACTAAGACAGTAGACACCTCCATAGGACCAGTGTGAGCAGGTGACCAAAGGCACCTTCCTGTGATTTGAGGCTATGTAAGGCCTCTGCACTTCCTTGGCAGGAGCCCCAGCAATGATTGATCTAGAATTTCTGGCCTTCCTCATGGAAGAGGAGACTCAGAGTTGAAATTAATTTAAGAAAATAAATAAACAAATTTTCACCTGTGAGAGTCTAAGGATTGAGATTCAGAGCCAGAACAACCACATAGAAAAACACAGACAAGGATAATATATCTCCTCCCCCTACTGAAAAAAGGTAGTGGTCCCTGTCACCAACTATTGATGTTCTTTTTTTTTTTTTTTTTTTTTTTTTTGAGACAGAGTCTCAAGCTGTCTTCCTGGGTAAAGTGCTGTTACAGCTCACAGCAACCACAAACTATTAGGCTTAAGCAAAACAATTTCCTCAGCCTCCCAAATAGCTGGGACTACAGGTACCCTCCACAACGCCCACTTATTTTTGGTTATAGTTGTCACTGTTGTTTGGCGGGTCTGGGCTGGATTCAAACCTGCCGGCTCTGGTTTATGTGGCTGGTGCCTTAGCTGCTTGTGTTACAGGCGTTGAGCCGACAATTTATATATATATATATATATATATATTTTTTTTTTTTTTTTTTTAAGAGACAGAGTCTCACTTTATCGCCCTTGGTAGAGTGCTGTGGTGTGACAGCTCACAGCAATCTCCAACTCCTGGGCTTAGGTGATTCTCTTGTCTCAGCCTCCAGAGTAGCTGAGTCTACAGGCACCTGCCACAACACCCAGCTACTTTTTATTGCAGTTTGGCCGGGGTCGAGTTTGAACCCACCACCCTCAGTATATGGGGCTGGCGCCCAAACCACTGAACCATAGACGCTGCCTGACAATTGATACTCTTTAGGAAAAAATAGAGTTTTGTTTACTGCAGTGAACCATATGTAAGAACTAGCTATGTTCATCCGAGAATGTGATCTTGAAATATAGCTGAAGCATTTTGTGTAACAGTATACATTTAAATATACAGTCCTGAAAAAAAATAATAAATACACAGTTTTGTATCATTCCTCAAACCACCCATTCATTCAACCAAACATTTCATTTCCCCCATTCATTTACTCCCTGAATTCACAGGCAACATTCATTCCTCAAGTGTATTCTCTATTGTGGATTTATATGGCATCCTTTTACTTGCCTTTAATAATACTTAGTGTTGGCTGGGTAGCTCAGCCAACAGTGTAGTTCAGCGGCTGGGGCACCAACCACATACACCGGAGCTGGCAGGTTTGAACGCAGCCTGGGCCTGCCAAACAACACTGACAATCATAACCAAAAAATAGCTGGGCATTGTAGCAGGCACCTGTAGTCTCAGCTATTTGGGAGACTGAGGCAAGAGAATCTCTTAAGCCCAAGAGTTTGAGGTTGCTGTGAGCTGTAACGCCACAGCTCTCTACTAAGAGCGACATAGTGAGACTCTGTCTCAAAATAATAATAGTAATAATACTCAGTGTCCAACTTTTGCAATAGGCTATAAAGTCCATAATAGGGGGCTTCAAAGGAATTATTTTTCTGGAGCACTGGCAAGTCCATTATTTGTTCAAGTTCTAAAATATAGTGTAGGCTGGGCAAGGTGGCTCACCCCTGTAATCCCAACACTTGGGAAGCCGAGGTAGGTGGATTGCCTGAGGTTACAGATCCAAGAACAGCCTGAGCCACAGCGAGACCTCATCTCTAAAAAAGCCAGGCATTGTGGCAGGTACCTATAGTCCCAGCTACTTGGGAGGCTGAGACAAGAGGATCACTTGAACCCAAGAGTTTGAGGTTGCTGTGAGCTGTGACACCATGGCACTGTACCAACGGTGACAAAGACTCTGTCCCCAAAAAATAAAATATAGTGAATGAAAATGTTAACTTCCATCTATTCAAGTTGATACCAATATAGCTTTTTTCTACCAAATAAAAGTCAAAATAGATACCAAGTTGTTGCTGTAGAAACAGAGGCAGAAAAGGAAAGGAGAAAGCTTGCCACATGCATAGTCAGTTACTTATGGAGAAAAATTTGATATTCTCCCCAATATTGGCTCATAGTGTGTAAGCAAAGTCACACAAAAAAAGTTCATGGCTTCAAGTTTAATTTATTCCCAATGAGTCTCTGATCATTACAGCCACAAGATTGTCTTGGATGTTTGGAAGGTTGGGGAGACAGTTTGTGACAGATGGATATTGGTGATGTATAAAATGTTTAACAAGAGACAGCAACATAGATATTTTGTGTTTTATTTCCCCTACCAAAGGACTAATTCAGATGTTTGGAGTAACTTTTTTAAAACTATAGAAAAATCAAATAGAAAGTAGAGAGCATTCCCATATACTCCCTTTATATACACACAAAGTGAGAAAGACATTGACCTCAAGTGAGAGGTAAATGTAGACAGGCAGATGATGAATTAAACTGGCAGGCATAGTTATAAATAGATATAGATTAGATAGGAATATATATGTATATGTAATATATAAATAGATTGGATGGTGATACAATATATAGAGCAGATATAAATATATGCAGATATGTTATTATCTCCTCTATTATTAACATCTTATAGTAGCATGGTACATCTGTTACAACTGATGAGACAATATTTGCTCTTTATTGTTAACTAAAGTCCCTAGTTTACATTGGGATTCACTCTTTGTGTTGTATATTCTGTGGATTTAGACAAACGTATAAAGGTGTGTATCCACTATTGCACTAACATACAGGAAAGTTTTATTGCCCTAAAAGAGCCCTGCATGCTACCTATTCATTTCTCCCTCCACCTAGGTATGGCTTGGTGCCTATCCTTGGTGCTCCACTAGTCCTGAGGCACAGTACCATACAGAGATGGGCTCTGTTTTGTGTTCATGTTAGAATTTTGGAAAAAGGGTGTCATTTCCCAGGCAGAGAATATTTTTGAGTGTCTTTAATATCTGATTTGGATTTAAAATTTATATTTCTACTTGATGCAAAAGAAAAGAAGGCAGATATAATTTCAAAGGCAGAAATAAGTTTACTACTAAACATAGTTAGGTCTCTTGGAAGAAAGCAGATAAATAGATCAGCCAAAAATTTATAACTTATCCTTCTATATATTTGGAATAAGAGATCCTCTCTCTTTTTCTTTTTTTTTCTTTTTTTTAGAGACAGAGTCTCACTTTGTTACCCTCAGTAGAGTGCTGTGGCATCACAATTCACAGTAACCTCCAGCTCTTGGGCTTAGGCGATTCTCTTGCTTCAGCCTCCCAAGTAGCTGGGACTACAGGTGCCCACCACAACACTTGGCTATTTTTTGTTGCAGTTTGGCCGGGGCCGGGTTTGAACCCACCACCCTCGGTATATGGGGCTGGCACCCTACCCACTTAGCCGCAGGCACCGCCCACGAGATCCTTGCTTGTGTAGCACCCATACTCAGTGGGTAGGGCACCAGTCACGTACACCCAGGCTGGCAGGTTCAAACCCGACCTGGGCTACCTAAAGAGCAGTGACAACTGCAACAAAAAAATATAGCCAGACATTGTGGCAGGCACCTATAGTCCCAGCTACTCTGGAGGCTGAGGCAAGAGAATCGCTTAAGCCCAAGAGTGAGCTGAGCTTTGCTGTGAGCTGTGACATCATGGCACTCTGCCAAGGGCAACATAATGAAACTCTGTCTCAAAAAAAAAACAAACCAAAAAAACCCGAGAGATCCTCTCTTCATGGAGAAAAAGCATCTGCATATGCGGCTATAATAATTAAAAAATTTCCTCCCCTCTGTATAAAATTAAAATTTTATAAAGCAGCTTCTTATAATTTATAAGAAATTTGTGTGATCATCTTAATAAGTCTCTCATCTTTAGAAAAAAATTACCCTAAATCCATTTCCAAATTTTTTTAACTACCATAGGAATACACTATAGAAAGTTCAGAATTCGTTTTATTATTTGCCACCCTTATGGTGAAAAATCTACCTAGACACACTTAAATTTCATTATGTGATTATGTGGTTATTCCCCAGGCTTAATTCCTAGAGAAGAAAAATCTGGTTCTCTTCCATTTTTTTTTTTTTCTTCCCACAGCTAAATAATTCTGGCTGCTTCTTTTCCCATCAGGTCTTACTTCCCATTCTTAAATTATCTTTGTGGAAATGATGAGAAAACATGCAGCACAAGGGTGATAACTTAGTATCATGAAACCTCCTGCAATGAACTAGGCCATTTCTAACAAATAATCATGATGGCCATTGTGCTTTCTTCTTTGGAGGACTATACCTTTTGCTTAACTGTGATTTAATCAATCAACATGCACAGCTAGTTTTGTGAGTGCAATTTGTAAGACAAGGTATGGTTTTTGTCCTCCGGGGGTTCAAAGTCTATTTGGACTCAAACCATAATAAGCTGAATGGGGTGTGGAATGCATGGTGCAGCCTTTATATTTATAAATGCTCAGAGGAGGAAGCCTTCCTGTCTGATTTGGGGAATGTTTCATGGAGGTGTACAGGAGGTGGCTGGGATGGTTGGATAGGATTTTGATAAGCAGGGAGAGGAGGTATAGATAGCACAGGCAAGGAGACTAAGTTCACAAAAGCAAACTCCATAAGCTGAGTGAGAAAAGATGAGAAGGCCAGCCAGAGTGAAGTGGAAGCGGAGAAGGAGGGCATTGTGAACAACTTTGAAGCCAGTCAGAGGATCTAACTTGAAACTATTACAAGCAACAAGAAATTGTTGTAGGCTTAAAAAAACTCCTAACTGTTTTAATCCCAACTCTTTTGTTACAAATGACAGGTCAGTTTTGGCAGACAAGAGAATCTATTGGTTTTTATATCCAAACCTAGAAAACAAGGAAAATATAACTGGTTCTCAGATAACATGAACCAAGGTTGCAAATAGCACTAGGATTCACCCTCTGTTTTCCTCATCCCTGCTTTATGCTCATGTAAACTAGAACCAAAGTCACCACCATTTTCTGGTTTGCATTTTCCTGAGTGTCCTTTCAGAGAAGAATTGACTTTTTTCCTAATTCCAGTTAAGAGAAAGAATGAGAGAAAAAAATGCTGGGAATACCTCTGGTTACCGTGGTGTGGATTACGTGTTCTTCCTTGTGACCAGGGAAGTCAGAGAAAGATTGGAAGATGCTACACTGCCGGCTTTGAAGATCGAGGATGGACCCTCCAAGGGATATAGGCAACTCCTCAAAGCTAGAAAAGGTAATGAAGTGCATTTTCTCCTAAAGCTTTCGGGTCAATGCTTGATTTGGGCACACTGAGACTGATTTTGGGTTTCTGACCTCCAGAACTGTAAGTTAACAAACTGTATTGTTTTCAGCAACTAAATTTATGGTAATATGTTATAGAAGCAATAGGAAATCAATACAATAAATAGATATGCATATTTGTGGACGTGTGGTTTTTTGTTTTCAATGTCACAATCATACTGTACATAATGGTTTGTGATGTGCGTTTTTCAAAATAAAAACATTGTAGATGCTTTAATTTTTTAACAGAAAAATGACACAGTGAAAGTGGTCCTGGTAGTACCAGAGATTGGTTAGGAGTATTATGCTGGGTGTTTCAAAGGGAAAGAGAAAGACTTACAGAAAATAAACCCAGACACTACTACAAAACCCTGGTGTGAGATGATGAAGGTTTTGAGAGGGCTAGTAGCAGAGAGAACAGTGAAGAAGAAACAATCTAGGGACATTTGAAAGGCATGACTGATGGGACCCCAGTGACAGCACTTAGGAGATGTCATGTTCTTTGGCATAGCCTTGCCTCAAAGCACATAACTGAACAAAAGTTCTAGTGATCAGCTAGTCATCTGTTTACTTTGATTTTCCATGACATATTTTCAAATGGCTTTGCTTTTCTCAAGCAGTGGGAAGAATCATACAAATATGACCATGAGGTAGCAATGGGAGAAAATAATTTGTTCACTCATTCAACATCCCCTAAATGAATTATAAAGGAAAAAACCATTAAATGAGAAGTATATAATATTAGAAAAATCTAAAATTGTTTTTAGCTAAATAACAGGACTTCAAAATTTCCATAAAAGCCCATACATTGTGCACACACACACACATATGCATAGGCCATAAAGTCTGGAAACTTAGTTAATACTTCTTTTTTTTTAACAGATCAAATCTCCGGCTCGGTGCCTATAGCTCAACCGGCTAAGGCGCCAGCCACGTACACCTAAGGTGGCGGGTTTGAATCCCCAGCCTGGACCCGCCAAACAACAATGACGGCTGCAACCAAAAAGTAGCCGGGCGTTGTGGCAGGCACCTGTGGTCCCAGCTACTTGGGAGGCGGAGGCAAGAGACTCGCTTGAGCCCAGGAGTTGGAAGTTGCTGTGAGCTATAAAGCCACGGCACTCTACCCAGGGGGACAGCTTGAGGCTCTGTCTCAAAAAAACAAAAAAAACAGATCAAATCTCCACAATTACTTCTCCTGGGGTGTCCTAAAGATGCATATTTATTCAGTGAAAATCTCAGACACAAACCATCTGAAGCAAAGAATCACTGATGTTAAGGTGCAGAGGTTGAGGCAAAGACTGCTTTAATGTACCACATTCACTGCAATTGTGCACAGTGCATTGAACTCTGCATTGTTAGTAAGGAACAACACATTGAACATTCATATTAATGCCATTGTGTACATTATGTGCTGTATTGTAATAG
Organism: Galago senegalensis; assembly: GCA_963575145.1. Lineage (NCBI taxonomy): Eukaryota > Metazoa > Chordata > Mammalia > Primates > Galagidae > Galago > Galago senegalensis. The sequence continues at coordinate 19,281 of CAUYTI010064595.1, forward strand.
CAATGAATCATTTATTATATACCATATATGTGTGTACACATGTGTTTCCAGTCTTTATTTGCTATATTTTTAGTCTTTATGGGCACCTCTTCAACCTTGATTTTTCATCTTGGATGCAAATGTTTCAATTCACAAATATTTATTAGGTAAATGTTGTGGGCTGAACTGTGACCCCCACCAAAACTCAAATGTTGAAGTCCCAACCCCTCGTACCTCAGAATGTGACAGTATTTGGAGATAGGGCCTTTGAAGGGATAATTAAGTTAAAATGGGGTCATTAGGGATACCAAATCCAATACAATTGGTGTCATTATAAGAAGAGGAGATTAGGACACAGAGACACCAGACACTGGATGCACAAAGAGATGACCACAGGAAGACACAGGGAGAAGACGGTCATCTATAAGCCGAGAGGAGAGCCTCAAAAGAAAGCAACTCTGTCAACCCTATCTTGCACTTCTACAACTGGAAGAAAATTAATTTCTGTTGCTTAAATCACTGAGTCTGTAGGGGTTTTTTGTTTGTTTTGTTGTGTTTTTTTTTAAGATGGTCTCATTTTGTCACCCTCAGTATAGTGCCATGGCATCACAGCTAACAGCAACCCCAAACTCCAGGGCTCAAGGAATTCTCTTGCCTCAGCCTCCCAAGCAGCTGAGACTACAGGTACCCGCAGCAACGCCAGGCCATTTTTTTTTATTGCAGTTGTCATTGTTGTTTAGCTGGCCCAGGCGGGTTCCAACCTGTTAGCCTTGGTGCATGTGGCTGGCACCATAACCACTGTGCTACGGGCACCTAGCCAGAGTCGATAGTTTTTTTTATTATGGCTCCCCCATGAAATTGTTAATAATACAACGATCTATTATGTCTTAGACTATGATAGAAGACAGAGACTGAGTATCCAACAACAAAAAATGGCACAATTCTTAGCCTTGAGAACAACCAGCTCTTTATTTCCATCAACCTGAAGAACAGATCCACTTGAATGTCCTATCATCACTTCACATACAACCTGTCCAAAGCTAAACCATAGGCTTCCTTTATGATTATCAGACTCAATTTGTAGAGTACGGAAGGGCTCTAATGCTTCCCTGTGGCCTCCTTGTCACTCAGCACAGATCATTGAGCTTGATAGGCACTCAGTATCAATCTGCTAAGTTAGCAAAATCAGTCCTCTGCTTTCAACATTCTTCCAGCTTAGAAACCCTGGAGTAATCTTGGACTCTTCCTCTCCTTATCCCTGTCTGTCTAATGATCTAATCTGGTGCCTGTACCTATCAAGTTTCCCAAATGTAATTCAGTTTCCTCCTTTCTCATCAATCCATGCCTGGATTAACACAACCAGCCTTCCAGTTGTTTCCCTTACTCCAACCTATTCTTCAGAATGTTGCCGGACTTTTCCCAGTCGGATCTCTCAGCATCCTTTTCTTTGACAAACATTGCTGAACTTTTCTATGCACAAGACACCATTTGAGGTGCTGGAGGAAATAGACATGTGAATGTCACAGTCTCTGCCCTTTGAGGGATTCACAGTTTCTCAGAGGAGTTGGACACATGCACAAAAAGTTCCAATTCTAATGTGCAAAGGTTTTTGAGAACACATAGGACATTGCAAATAACTTTAGAGGAATTTGGGATAAAGGATGAGACAGTTGAATTATAATGAGTAGGCACAGACCAGATAATGAAGGAGAAAAGGGAGATAGAGGGAATACTAATTGTGAGGGCTCAGAGTTGGGAAAATGGCTGGCATGGTCAAGAATGGACTTGGTCATTTATGTTACTACATTGCTTCCCAAACCTTCTGCTTGGTCTCCAAGGACCTTCATAATCTATCATTCTTTTATCTCATTCTTCCTTAATAGACCTCTTGAGTTCAAATAAAACAACTTTCCCCATGATTTACTGAAAATTACCTGCTACTAGACTCTATTTATATAAAATCATATGTAGGCTTAATTAAAGAATTAATTAAGATTAATCTTTATAAGATTCTTACACAGCTTGCAAATAGCCAGGAAAAAAAGGGACCGAAAATAAAACTAACATTTTCATTAAAAAAAGAAAAAGAAAAACATTGCCTGCTACTTTCTGCTTGATACATTTGCTACAACATCCTCCTATCTGAAATGTTTTTCCCTCTGTATGGAGGCAGTCCTAGACCTAGCAATAGCACACACTAAAGGAATATCTGGTGGTAGTTCAGGTTCTGCCCCATTGTTTCCCATTGCAAACATTTTGGAGATGGGTATAAGATTTTTAGTTTATTATTAGGCACTAAACACAAGTCATTCACTCTTCCAATTAAGACATGTAGCTAATACTACTGCTGGTAGTTTAGTTATCACCTTCAAAGCTGGCTCTAAAATAGCACTCTGTAATGTGCACGAAATCAAAGAATTGCTGAGTTTTGACAGGTGGAATTCATTTGTGGTCTGGCTGGTATAGACGTCAGAACATTCACAAGGGTTCATGTTGTTGTGATAACTGCTCTTGCATAATAGTTTGTATTTGTTCTAAGTAAATACCTGGAAATACCCAGCTCTGCATATTTTGCAGATAAAATGCCTCCCCAGAGGGCTACTCCCAAAAAACAATTAAAATAACTTTTAAAAATATTACAAAGGATATGTCACACTCTATTTACTACATATTTGTATTACATAGGGTATGTAAATCCCACTTGTATGCAAGAAACAGAAATATACTCACGGGCAAGGATCAAGTGTTCTGCAGTTGTTAATATTTGACCGGGAAGGGTGAGAAGCCTCCAGTATGAACCATACAAGGCTTTCCTCACCTTATATCACTACCCCTAACTCTAAGTTTCTGTCCTTGGCGTTCAGATTTCAAGTGTCAGCCAAGTTTCACTTTTTCCATGAAGTCATCTTAAGATGCTCCAACCTCAGTAGATTTCTCTGTTCCCTTAACTTCTGTTATACTTACAATGAGTATCAGACCTTAGCATCTAGTTGTTCTCTGGTTATTTCGTATGTTCTTGGTTCCTGAGCAAAATTTCTTGAATGTAAAAATCCCTTTTTAAAGTAAAATTAATTATTCCCATTAAGTAATATATGTTTTATGTTATGTGTTGTTTTCCTCAATATTTTTAGAGATTTGTCTTCATATAAATTAAGTTCATTTATTTTAATTGCCAATTAAAGAACACAAGTTCATTGTTAAAAAAAATAAAGTGATAAAGAAAGTACCATAATCATAGAACTATCCAACAAACACTTTGTCTTCTTTACTTTATTCTACATTTTTCCTATATTTTTTCATGAGTTTATACTGTACATAATGCCTAACTTTTTATTGATTAACTTAACATATTTTCACAACAAAAATGTTCTTCTAAACAAATTATCATTTTCTTAATCTCCTAAAGCTGGACGTTTAGGGGATTTCCAATTCTTTCCTATCATCTCATAATGATGATGTTAGCTAATGTTTTGTTCTTATCCCTTTTTTTTTAATTTATTACTTTATTATTATTTTTTTGAGACAGAGTCTCACTATGTCACTCTCAGTAGAGTGCTGTAACATCACAGCTCACAACAACATCAAACTCTTGGGCTTAAGCAATTCTCTTGCCTTAGCCTCCCAAGTAGCTGGGACTACAAGGGTCCACCACAATGCCCAGCTATTTTGTTATTGTAGTTGTCATATCGTTTGGCAGGCCTGGGCCAGGTTCGAACCCGCCAGCCTCAGTGTATGTGGCTGGGGCCCTAGCCACTGAGCTTATTTTTTTTTGAGACAGAGTCTCACTCTGTTGCCTGGTTGAGTTATAGCTCACAGCAACCTCAAACTCTTGGGATCAAGCAATCCTCATGCCTCAATTTCCTGAGTAGCTTGGACTACTGGCACCCCCCACAACGCCTGGCTGATTTTTCTTTTTTTTTTTCTTTCAGTTCTTTTTTTTTTTTTTTTTGACTGGGGCTGGGTTTGAACCTGCCACCTCCAGCATATGGGGCTGGTGCCCTACTCCTTTGAGCCACAGGCACCGCCCAGTTTTTCTATTTTTTTGTAGAGATGGGGGGTCTCACTCTTCCTCAGGCTGGTCTTGAACTCCTGAGCTCAAGCAATCCACCCACCTCAGGATCCTAGAGTGCTAGGATTGCAGGCGTGAGTTACCACTCCTGACCTTGTTCTTCCCCCCTTTTAATGTCTATTGCCAAACTGTCCTTCAGAAAAAGGTTGTAAAATTTATATTCTCACCTGCGAGTATAATACTACCTGCTTCTATCTTTGCTGGCAATGGGTGGTATCATTTTCAACAGAGCTAAGGACTCAGTGAACACTAAGGAAATAGGTGTTTTTTTGTTTGTTTGTTTTGAGACACAGTCTTACTTTGTTGCTATTGGTAGAGTGCTCACTGCAAACCTCAAACTCTTGAGCTTCAGTGATTCTCTTGCCTCAGCTTCCCAAGTAGCTGGGACTATAGGCACTTGCCATAATGCCCAGCTATTTTGTTGTTGTTGTTATTGCAGTTATCATCATTGTTTTAATGGGCCTGGCCTGGGTTCAAACCCACTAGCCTCAGTGTATGTGGCCTGCGCCCTATCCACTGAGCTACGGATACCACCCACCAGATACTTTTTGTTGTTGTTGTCATTGTTGTTTAGCAGGCCCTGGACGGTTTTGAACCCACCAGTCCCAGTGCAGTGGCCTAACCACTGAGCTACAGATGCCAAGCCAGGAAATAGTTTTGATAAATGGAGTAATAATAGTGTTTTCTCTACTACTTGTCACTACTGATTTTTTTTAAGTAATTAGTTATTCATTCACTTGTTATAATTATACCACATGGATGGCCAAGGCACTGGCTTATGCCTATAATCCTAGCACTCTGGTAGGCTGAGGCAGGAGGACCGTTTGAGCTCAGTGTTCAAGATCAGCCTAAGCAAAAGCAAGACCCCATCTCTACTAAAAATAGAAAAATTAGTCAGATACAGTTTGACTTGCAATTAGCCATGATGATGCCACTGCACTTTAGCCAGGACAACAGAACGAGACTCTCTCCCAGAAATAAATAAATAAAATATACCATGTGATGGTCCTTGATCTGCCTACTAAAAATGAATACAGCATTTAGAAATGAAACAAATACTTTATGAATTACTGAAACATAAAACACTGATAACTAGTTTCAAAGGTTAATATGTATGGAAGCTACTCTTGAAACAAAAGTTGTTCCAGAGTCCTAAGAAGTCTCTTGGGAACAAACAATTTGTCTCATTTTTCCAAGAATAAAAAGCACTAAAACTCTTCCTCTGGAGATTAGGACTATTAGAAAATCTTATCATCCATTAGCTAGTAGAGTCTTCAGAATTAGGGGTATTGTGCCAGAGAGGAAGACAAAATCTGGTGTGGATCTTCCTAGTACCAGACATCTTCTTCAATATGAAGGAGGGTAAAAATCAACACTAAAATTCTTGGAAGTGTTTTTGTTCATTTGTTGGTGGTGTTTTTTGTTTTGTTTTGTTTTTGTGAGACAGAGTGCCATGGCCTCATAGTTTATAGCGACCTCAACCTCAAACTCCTGGGCTCAAGTGATCTTCCTGCCTCAGCCCCCCAAGTAGCTGGGAGTACAGGCACCTGCTACAATGCCCAACTATGTTTAGAGACAGGGTTTTGCTCTTGCTCAGGCTCATCTCAAATTCCAGAGCTCAAGCGATCCACCTGCTGCTGCAGCCTCCCAGAGTGCTAGTATTACAGGTGTGAGCCACCACACCCAGCTCTTTACTGTTGTTGTTTTTTATAACTTTAAATACTTCCATTCTTTTTTTGTAAATACTTCTATTCTTTTTTTAAATTTTTTTTATTAAATGATAAGTGTGTACATTAATGCAAACATGGGGTACAGTGTGGTGTTTTCATATACAATTTGAAATATTTTCATCAACCTGGTTAACATAGCCTTTATGTCATTTTCTTAGTTATTGCGTTAAGACATTTATATTCTACTTTTAGAAAGATTCACTTGTACCCTTGTAAGATAAACCATAGAGGTGATCCAACCCATCACCCTCCCTCATTCCTCCCCACCCCTCCCCTTCCCCCCTCCATATTCTTAGGCTATAATTAGGTTATAGCTTTCATATGAAAGCTATAAATTAGTTTCATAATAGGGCTGTGTACATTGGATACTTTTTCTTCCATTCTTGTGATACTTTGCTAAGAACATTTTCTAGTTCCATCCATCT
>CAUYTI010064596.1:0-41213 GCA_963575145.1 Galago senegalensis
CCTGTGGTCCCAGCTACTTGGGAGGCAGAGGCAAGAGACTCGCTTGAGCCCAGGAGTTGGAGCTTGCTGTGAGCTGTAATGCCACGGCACTCTACCCAGGGGGACAGCTTGAGGCTCTGTCTCAAAAAAAAAAAAAAAAAAAAACAACAAATAGCTGGGCGTTGTGGCGGGCACCTGTAGTCCCAGCTACTTGGGAGGCTGAGGCAAGAGAATTGCTTAAGCCCAAGAGTTTGAGGTTGCTGTGAGCTGTGACACCATAGCACTCTATTGAGGGCAACATAGTGAGACTCTGTCTCAAAAAAAAAAGAAAGAAAGAAACATCTGAAAGCTTTTCCAGAAATCTATAATTATTAATGCTGATGTGTTTATCTTTGATATATGCTTACAGGGGCTCCTTGATAATCTTTTTACAAGGTAGTGATGAACTCATTTTTTATAATGTTATTAGGAACACATACACATGTGATAAAATATATTTTAGAAACAAGACAATGAACACTAAATTTAGATGTGGTTACATCCTAAGAAAGCAGCAGAGATGGGGGTTCAGGTGGAAACACCAACACCCTTCATGCGGGGTTCCTCAACCTCAAGACTGTGATAGTTAAGACAGATTTCTGCTGCAGTGATCTTGGGCTAGATCACTCCTATGCACTATAGGGTGCTTAGCAGCACCCATGGCCTCTGCCCACTGAGTGCTAATCACATCTCTCCAACAGTTGTGACAACCCAAACTGATCTAGGCATTGCCACATGTCCCTGGAAATGGGGATGGGTCGGTTGGGGGACTGAATCAATTATAACTGACAAACACTGCTTCCATAGTACATTTGGGTTTCCATTTTTAGCAAAGTCAAAATGTCACAAGTGCCTATTTTATTATTGTGCCTTATAATCTACTATAAATTACATATGTTCTTGTGAATATACAGATGTTATGTCACAAAACATATTAAAGCTACTGATAATATGCTTTCAACAACTGACTTTTTGGAAATGAACTTGGAGACAAAATGTCTTTGGGTTTCATCCTGGGCTCCCTGGGGAATGTGAAACTTTATTTTCTACTTTTTAACCACAATGTACTAGCTTATTTCCATTATAATGAGTATTTTGACAAGATGTTTATTTTAAATCTTCAACTTTTGAATAATTTAATTATGCAACTTGTGCAACTGTCTCTTTGCAAAAATTGCATAAGTATTTAGGCTGGAACCAAATATTTTTAGTCAAGTATTAAAAATACACATAAAAAGGTTGCAGACTTCTAAAATTATGTATGCACAAAATAAGGTACAATATTATCTGGTTAATTCCAGAAGAATATAGAAAGTAAAGAAACAGAACCCTTCTGAAATCAGCTTAAGTAACTTTATGTAAGTACTTTAAGACATTTAGAGGAACCCAAAGAAGTGGCATGAGCCTGAGGGGATGGGACCGTACTGGACTCTGCTTCATTTTTTCATTCTCTGTTTCTTTTTCAGGAGTGTATCTGTCTCCTTAGCGCTCTCTCTCTCTCCTCTCTCTCTCTCCCTTGCCCCTCTCTTTCTCTTTCTCTCTGTAGCTTGGCTTTTCTCATCTTTCTTTTATGTGGAGTTGGACAGTCATGGCAACCTCTGTGTGTATATGCCTCTCCAGCGCAGCTTCTTTGAATTAACTTATTTGTGACTCAGTGTTAAATTCCCCTTAGGGGAAATGTGATTGGCTTAGCTAAGGTCAGGTGCCTACTTTGGGTCCAATCAGCTAAGGGCAAATAGATAGTAAATAGATTCACACAGATCATCCAGTGTCACGTGGGGTCTATAAGAAGGTGTTAGCAGGGAAGAAATCAAGCTCGTAGAAACTACAGGTAATGTCAACTAACAGACATATCATGTGAAGACTTGTGCCCTCTTTGTAAGAGAGAAAAAGAATGAGAGCTACTAAGATGTATGGGAGATATCTCTGGATTATATATATCCAAGCATAGGGCGGCGCCTGTGGCTCAAAAGAGTAGGGTGCCGGCCCCATTTACCGGAGGTGGTAGGTTCAAACCTGGCCCTGGCCAAAGGGGGGAAAATATATATATATATATATATATCTCCAAGCATAGGCCCACAGAGGTGTTCAACAAATGGGAATGACCATTATTACATAAGGCTTGATCTCAAGATTCAGTTCCCCTTGCTTTTGTACAGGCAGCTCTGGCCCTGGGCAGAACTGTGACACCATTCATTGTCTTTCCTGCTCTCGGCCTTCACTTGGGATTCCCTGATACAGCAGTGAGGACTCCCCTTTCTGGACTGAGATCCTCGGTGGCCGGGCTGTCTGAGCAGCAGGAATAGAGCAGATCCTGGTCATATTCAAGGTTACACTGCTGTGGTCTATGTGTTTGTATCCCCAGCCTAAATTCATGTGCTGAGATCTATCCCCAGGGTGACAGTATCAGGAGGTGAGGCCTTTGGCAGATGAGTGGGTGATGAGGGCAGCAGAGAGAATTAGTCCTTTATAAGAAGAAACCAAAGAGATATCCCTTATCCTTTCCACCATGTGAAGACACAGTGAGAAGTCACCATTTATGACCCAGAAAGTAGACCTTCACCAGACACAAAATATGCCAATACCTTGATCTTGAACTCCCCAGCCTCCAGAACAGTGAAAAATAAATTTCTGTTGCTTATAACTGACTTGGTTTATGGTATTTCATAGCCAAACTAAACTGGGACAACACTTCAGCATGCTTGACTTTCAATCAATCAGTTTCCGTCTGTTATCCCCAATGTGCCACAGCATCTGGTGTATACTGAATATTCAAACAGGGCTTGCCAAAAGAATGTGTTCCTTTATGAAAATAATCATTTTAAGGTTAAGCATGGTGGCTCATGCCTGTAATCCTAGAATTGGATTTGGAGGCCAAGGTGGGAGGATTACTTAAGCCATAATTTCAAGACCAGCCTGGACAACATAGTCTACAAAAAACTAAAAATTTAGCTGGCACAGTCATGTATGCCTATAGTCGCAGCTACTCAGAAGGCTAAGGCGGGAGGACTGCTTGAATGTAGGTGTGGGAGGTTGCAGCAGAGGACTGCTTATGTGTAGGTGTGGGAGATTGCAGTGGAGGACTGCTTGAGTGTAGGTGTGGGAGACTGCAGTGGAGGACTGCTTGAGTGTAGGTGTGGGAGACTGCAGTGGAGGACTGCTTGTGTGTAGGTGTGGGAGAACTGCAGCGGAGGACTGCTTGTGTGTAGGTGTGGGAGGTTGCAGTGAGCTGTGATGATGCTGCAGGACTCCAGCCTGGGCAACGCAGCGAGACCCTGGCTCAGAAAAAAAAAAAAAATCTTCCTTATCATTTTAGACATCGATAAGTAGCTACAGAGGCTCTGGCTAGAGAGTTACCTAAGACCGGTGGTCTCTGAAATCAACCCTTTAAATTGCCATGTAAAGTAACCGGTACCACACAGTGCGGGATGGGAGGTCCACAGGGCAAGTTCCCTATGCCCTTCAGGTAGCTCAGCGCTGCCTCGCAGCGGGCTGGGGCTGCAGAGGACCTGAGGGAAGGCAGGTGAGACCTCTAAGAACCCAGCATGGCCTGACCAAGAGAGCTCGGCGCAGGCTAGCCAGGGTCGCAGAGGGTTCAAGGGGCTTCTAAATGAAGGCCCCACGGAATCCGCGACAAACACCAAAGTTGCTTTCACTCTGATGTGGAATCCGTGACAAACACCAAAGTCGCTTTCACTCTGATGTGGAATCCGTGACAAACACCAAACTCGCTTTCACTCTGATGTGGAATCCGTGACAAACACCAAACTCGCTTTCATTCTCTTCCTTCCAGAGACAAGAGAAGAGCTTCCCTTCCTCCTGGCCAGTTAAGGTGACCCAGGTCTCTGTTACGGTTGAATTTTAGAGGACGTAACCTGCAGTACTGCGGAGCGTCACCTTATTTGGAGACAGGGTTGTTGCCCATGTGATTAGTCAGGATGAGGTCCTCATTCTATAGCGGGGTGTCCATTTATCCAACATGAGTAGCGCCCCAATCAGAAGGCAAAGACACCAGGGGGAGATGCCATGTGACAGCAGGGGCAGAGACTGGAGCTGCAGGGTCAGGAACACTGGACACGGGTGGCCACCACGGGAAGGGCAGGAGAGACTGTCCCCTACAGGTTTCAGAGGGAGTGCGACCCTGCAGACACCTCCATGTTGGACTTCTAACTTCCAAAACTGAGACAGGTTTAAGTCTCCGTGTCTGAAGTCACCCAGTGTGCAGGCCTTTGTTTTGGCCGCCCTTAGGAACCAGTGCAAACAGCGGTGCACCTGTTACCCGCCCAGCGGCCCTGCACCTGCTGATCTGCAGCCTGCCACCCCGCACACCGCCTCTCCCTGTAATTGCCATGGTGACCACCCACTTTGGACACTCAGATTCTGCAGTACTCGGGGGTCCTAGGGGTCTGTAACTCTTGCCTGGATTTACTATCCTGGAGCGCTGGAGGCTGAGGAGCACATACCCCGCCTTCCAGGACGAGGAACATTCTCCACCCTCAGAGACGGTCATCCCGGGCTCGCTTCCCCTCAGAGCCTCTGAACCCCATAACCTGTCTTTTCATCCCCATACTGCAAGGAGGCCGGATGCATCGTTCGTCTTTTCCTAAGAAATAGGGGTTAAGGTCATCGTGTTACTCCTCCTCCCTCCTCATATCCCAAACTTCTTTGCACACAATATTCTGTGTTGCTGCGGTAATGAAGACTCTGACAGCGAATATGTCTCTGGACTCTTATTATCTCCCTTAATAATGACTATCTGAAGGCGGACTAGCTTAGTTTATTAAATATATGCATCCATGTATGCTCTTTTAAAGAAAATGAATCTTTAGGAGAAATGTATTTAAATGGCCTTGCATTGAATGGATCGTATGCTCCTTTAGAGAGGCTGTGATTGCATTTTGAGGCAGCAATACATAAAGGCTTGTCAGTGGATCCTGCCATGTGAAGCTTAAAACGATTGGTCCAATTCAGCTCTTCGAAGTGTTTTTGGTAATAACAATAGTCTGTGTAAGCTAGTTAACTATTCAAGGTTGCATTTTAGTAAAGCTTGAATAATCATTGCTGAAATGAAGACTATCAGAAAAAGCCCAGAACAGACCAAATCCAAATGGAATAATAAGGGTGGGAAATGCAGAAATGAAAACGAGTGGAAGGGTAAAAGGACGAAGTAACGTACAGCAAGCATAAGAAGGCCAAGTTCTTGTTGAGGGGAGCCATAAGACGAAAGAAGACTGATCTTTTTATTAACTGCACAACTGTATTAAAATTATTTCAAAAATGGTGGCGCCTGTGGCTCGAAGGAGTAGGGCGCCGGCCTCATATGTCAGAGGTGGCAGGTTCAAACCCATCCCTGGCCAAAAAAGAAAAAAAATCTAAAAAAAAATTATTTCAAAAGAAAAAGTAAAAGAGCTTGGTGTACCTACCTCACTGCCCAGATGGCAAGGGAGAGAGCCAGGATTTTACACGGGTCTGTCTGACTTGAGAAGCCTTGGTCTTGTGACCAGGTACAGAGTGGCCTCTTCACATAAACATCAAAGTCTTTCTTTTTCTTGTATTCTTTTTTTTGGGGGGGGGCGGTGGGGGGCAAACTAGCACCTTGGAAAGCTTTTCTGCACCAAACAAATGTGAATATTTGGCTTCTCTAAATCTCGGTTGTGACAAGTGGCAGAGGCTGACCGGGGTCTCCTTAATTCCCAGGAGCTGAGGTGACGTACATGAACATGACCGCCTACAACAAGGGCCGGCTGCAGTCCTCCTTCTGGATAGTGGACAAACAGCACGTGTACATCGGCAGTGCGGGTTTAGACTGGCAATCCCTGGGACAGGTAATCGTTCTATATTATCTACTCTCGGGTTCTGTTGGCATCAAAACCTTCATAGAACACCCAGCCACTTCTCTTCCACCGCATTTATTATTTTTAATTATGTAGTTCTCAGAGGTTCACCTTCATTTATTGTGGACTGATAAACCTTTCGTTTTCGGAATCATCTGAAAAAACAAAACAAAATGAAAACACTGCAACAAAATTCAATGTTTTTGTAACGCATATAGTGCTCTAAAGAATTTGTAAGCACCCAGATTTTCAGGGTGATGTCATGTAATTTACAAGGCAAAGGAATACACCCATTCAGTGCAGGATAGTGTGTTTTAGGATAGGAACCATTTGAGTTATTTCTTTCATAAATCTTAAGATGGAGATGCTATCACTTCTCTCTTTGCAAATAATTTAATTTTTATATATTTATTGTTGCCAGAGGCAATCCACAGAGGATTACAAAATCACCATCTTTCTGTCAATCAATCAGTGCCAGGAAGCTGCTGGTCACTGGGCGCTTAGGAAGATGGGCAGTCAGTTGTGTTTGCTGCCGAGCTCATGAACACTCCATTCTAGCTGAGGTCTTGTAAACCGTGGATTGCCTCTGGCATCAATAAATATGTAAAAATTAAAGCTGTCTAGATGTATTTTTAAAATATAGAAAGATAATCATTTGCAAAGAGAGAAATGATAGCATCTCCATCTTAAGATTTATGAAAGAAATAACTCAAATGGCTCCTATCCAAGTGAGCTACACCGCATTCCCATTTCTCTCTCATGGTAGAGAAAGCTTCGATGTGCAGAAACTTCTACTGTAACTCTGTAGAGAAAGACACCACCACATTGTATAAAATCTGAAAAAAAGTGGCATCATATCTGTAAAGGTAGCATTGCATATTTCACCATTTGCCTCCCAATTTCCCCTTTTTTCTTGTTGTTGTTGTTGTTGTTTTCCTTGTCAAACTGCTGCCTTCCAGGCGCAGCTTACTTCCTCTATTTTCCCTCTTTTATGGTAAGGTAGTAAAAGTGTTCACGGTGAAAGAAACAATTACAAAGGGTAAACTAAATTCTAAAACGCCAATCCTTTCCCTCTCCACTGCATAGATGGTGTACAGCGAAAGTGAAACTTACCCACGGTATTTTTTTTCTAGTTTGACATTTAAAGGATAGTCAACGTCTAATTCATTCTCAAGGATCAAGCACTTTTTGTTTCTAATAAGATAGTCTCTCTCCCCGGCAAAGAAGGAGAACCAGTGAAAGAAAATCCCATGATTCTTTGAAGACAACGATACCCTCAAAGTTTGAGAAAACATTGCTTATCCTATAGTTGCTCAGGAAATCAGGATCTACAGATTAAAAAATGATTCTGAACAAAATAATAGTGATAATGGTAGCAATTACTAGCATAGATTAAGTAGGAGGTACTATTCTAAGCCATTTAAATGAATTATTTATTTCATACTTCCCCGTAGTCCTATGAGGAAAATAGTATTATTGCCTCTGTTTGACAGATGCGAAGACTTGAGCCCAGAATTGAGTTTCAGTGTTAAATCTTTAAAGCTTGCTCCTTCTAGTATTAATTTTACATGAAAAATAAAAATTTTAACACTGTATATCTCAGTCTCGTGGTCCTTCAGACACAGATATGAACATCTTTTACCATCATAACTTTGGCTTACTTCCCAAACAAGAATTAAGGCAAAAATAGTATATAGTCCCATTAAAGTATTTAGGAGAAAGTAGCCTAACTTACTAGCCTAACTTACAGACATAGCTCAGTTCATCGTCTGCTCTTTATTATTCTCACAAAGAGCTAATCAATAGGTATCTTCTACCCAGTAATTTCCAGCCGGATCTCATAGTAAGTAAATAAAGGTGATTCCCTAACAATATTGATTGTATGTACATTCTGCTAAGTGTTTTTTAACTCGAGCAGTACATTGGGTTTCATTTTGGTTTGTTTGGTTTTTATTAAGAACATACACTTCCCCACCACAAAATTTCATTTCCTCTTTTACCAGTATGAATTGATAGGGTCTAAAGTTTTATGAATTCCATCCGAATGAAGTCTGAATGATCAAGGTTTAGTGACAGTTTTTCCCAAATTTTAGACCAAGTTATCCTTATTTCCTGCATTTCTTGCTACTCTCCTCCTTAGACAAATGCACTACACAGATTCAAGGGCTGTTTTCTCTACTTAAAGACTATTCCTCTGTATTCACGTTCTGCTCTTGCTGGTTTTGTAGGAAAGTAGGTCGATCTTCCAAATGATCATTTCTTACCTACCTAATCATCAAGGTCTTATTTCTTTGGTGGCTCATCAGTGTGAAATGTGACATTTTCCCCACTCTAAACACAGTACATTCAGAGTAAGCATAGGCTACGGTTGTTTCCTATGATTCAGACGAAGACTCGAAGCCGTCTTCTGATCTTTCCTTGCTTACACAACCTATAGGGAAGGCCAGAGTTGTCTGTGAGTCGGAGTGAGGAGTGGGAAAACGCTGGGATCCATTCCTCTATTTCCCAGCCAGTCAGCACCTTGTGATTCATTGAACCTCAATCTTCACAGGAACTAGAGGACTTGAAACCTCCTAGTTCTAGCACAGCCTGGAGCTTGTTGCAGATCTTTCTAGTCAAGTGGCTCAGCTTTCAAGCCATGCACTAAAAGAATAAACAGTGTCGGCATGGCGCCTGTGGCTCAAGCGGCTAAGGCACCAGCCACATAAACCTAAGGTGGTGGGTTGGAATCCAGTGCAGACCCGCCAAACAACAATAATGGCTGCAACCAAAAAATAGCCAGGCGTTGTGGCGGGCGCCTGTGGTCCCAGCTACTTGGGAGGCTGAGGCAGGAGACTCGCTTGAGCCCAGGAGTTAGAGGTTGCTGTGAGCAGTGAAGCCACGGCACTCTACCCAGGGGGACAGCTTGAAGCTCTGTCTCAAAAAAAAAAAAAAAAGAAAGAAAGAAACTCAGTTCACTCAAAACCATAATATTTATCATTTTGGTGCTATATGGAAAGTTATCATTGGGAGGTAGTGAACTTCTTTATGATGTTCCAACCAAACTCCCTCCATTAGTTCCTCTTAATCCTAAAGAAGCAAGAATTGAATACTGTACTTTAATTCAGTGCAGTGGGAATTGTATTCATTTGGGTGGGGGGCATCTTCCTAAAGGCCACAATTAAAGAATTAAAGACATAGGGGCTTATGTAAGGGTATGACATTTAAATTTTAGTAGCAAGTAATAGTCTAGTCTAGGAGGATAATTCAAATGTCATAAATGCGAGAGTCATAGTTTCTTCAAATGAGAAGGAATCTTGAAGATTTTTCCTATCGGCCTCCCCATCCATATCACCGTTTTGCAACTTACTGCTTATTTAAACCATTAGGCTTTTATTCAGGATAGGAAACATTAGAAAGAGGCAGCCTTTTCCAAGCTGTTACGCAATTAACAAACTTTACATTCCAGGACAGAGTGACATCATATTAGAAATTCATGAAAAGAAAAATAGCATAAGGCATTGTTTAGTATCACAAAATGTCCTAAATGACAAGGAAGAGAATTATTAGTAAGATTGTACTATGCTCACTTAAGTTAAAAAAAAGAAAAACCCTCCTAGTTTAAACTTCCTTCCTCCTTTCATCTCTGCGGTAAGAAAATTTAATATATTTAGGTACGTTTTATTCCATCTGTGTGCTGTAGATTATAAACTTAAGGCTAAAGGTATTCTGTAGAGGAAAAATTTACGTAGGTGTAATTTTGAAGTAATTCAGTACATTATTTCCATATAGAAAAACTTAAAGTAGATGGGGAAGTGGAATTTAAACAAAGTAGAACTGATTGGATCTTTATATATCTCGTTGGGGGGAGGGGAAGTGAAATTAAATTACAGACATCTTAAAAAGTATGTGTATATGTGCTAAAAAACTGTAAACTCATAAGTCACAACTTAAAAAAAATTCTCAGGAGTTAATTTCCCATGCTCAGCTTCAAACCTCATTCTAAATAAATGTGAAAAGAAAACAGTGTTTTTATAGGCAAGGTGGTTTGTGCCAGGACTCATAAGGAAAACACGATAAGGGGGTTTCTACTTCCTGTTTTGCCATCTACCAAACTGTCACCTAGTCTGAGCCTCTGAGCCCTTCTCTGGGTCTCCATTTCTTCATCTATGATAGGAGATTAAACTAAAGAAATTCTAAGTGCCAACTTTTTCTTCGGGCATCATTTATTAATTTATTTATTTAGACAGAGTCTCACTCTGTTGCTAACAACAACCTCAAAATCAAAATCCTAAGCTCAAGCGACTGTCCCTCCTCAGCCTTCTGAGTAGCTGAGACTTTCGGCACCCTCCACAATGCCTGGCTAATTTTTTCTACTTTTGGTAAAGGTCTTGCTCTTGCTCAGGCTAGTCTTGAACTCCTGAGCTTAAGATATCCTTTTGCCTCAGCCTCCCAGAGTGCTAGGATGACAGATGTGAGCTACCGCACTGGCTTAGGCCCTTTTATTTCATAAAATAAAGGCCAAGATTAAGATTAAGACCAAGATTAAGTGTCTTGAAGAAATGTTTACATTTATTGAATAATTTATGTATCATATTATTTAAATTCTCTAATAAAATAGTTTTCATTTAAGTCAGTTGATTCAATGACATGTCTGATATGTTTGTGTGTGTGTGTGCACGTACGTGCGAGTGTGCATAAATAACTACTTCATACATCTAGTTGTTTAGACCAAACCCTTGAACTCTTGGAATAACCTGTGATCAGACCCTTCATTTCCCTCATCCCCACAAGCAATTCTTCAGTGGTTCATGGCAGCTCGACCTTCAAAGCAGATCCTGCATCTGACCACTTCACACTGCCACTGTGGCCAACATGATTGTCCCAGCCCTTCAAATCTCCTCCAACTGCCAGAGTCTCCTGCTGGGTTTTTCCTCCCATAGCCCTGGTCTGTTCTCCAGAGAACAAGCTTACAGACTCTTGTAAAACCAAATCGAACCATGTCACCCCCTGCTCATAAGCCTCTAATGGCTCTCCCCACTAAATTCAGAATAAAATCCCAACTCCTTCCTAGGGCTGAACAGTTGTATATAATTTGGTCCATTACTCTCTCTCTCTCTGACACTGTCTTCTTTTGCTCTGGGAACCCCTCTCTTCATCCTGACCTCTGCAAGTGCCAAGTACTACGTCTTAAATGGTGCCGTCCTGACCACCTTGCCAAACACCAGCTACACATTCAAGTGCCCATCTCATCCTACTTTTTTTCCCTAGCTCTTGTCACTCCCTTGCCTTACATAATTCTGGCTGTTTATCTTATCATGAATTTTGAATATTACTATATTCTGAGGTTTTACCTTAGCAAGCTGGGCGAGGCACAGTAGGAAACAAATTTCAGCATATGAAAGAGAAAGCAGACCCGCTGTTGACCAAGTGGTCAGCTGGCAGTGATGTCTCTCTCAAAACTGAGAGTACATGAGGAAAAGCAGGTTTGTAGAAAAAAACGAGGTATTCAGGTTTGATCATTTTTCCTGCCTTTGCACCATGTATGAGTTCAACAGTAAAGTTGATCAGTGTGCTCCAACTACAGTGCAGGAGAATGAAATGCAACAAAAATATTTCTTAGTTCTTCATATGGTAGGCCCAGGAATCACTTATCTTAGAACCTCCATGGCTCAGCACAATGCCTGACACATAATATGTATTTAATTTCTTTAATTGAATTACGTTGAATCCCTAATACAGCTGTCCCTCAGTATCCATGGAGGATTGGTTCTAGAACCCCCATGGATACCAAAATCTGAGGATGCTTAAGTCCCTGATATAAAATGGAATAGCATTTGCATATAACCTATGTGCATCCTCCCACATCCTCCAAATCATCTCTATATTATTATAAGTAATACAGTATACATTTATTATACTATTATGATTTATTGCATTAAAATACCTAATATGATATAAATGCTATGTAAATAGTTGTTACACTGTATAATTTGTATTATTTTTATTCATGCACTACTACATTCTTTTTTTTGTTTGTTTGCAGTTTTTGGCCAGGGCTGGGTTTGAACCCTCCACCTCCAGCATATGGGGCTGGCGCCCTACTCCTTTGAGTCACAGGCACCTCCTTGTTTTTACTTTTTTTACTATCTTCTTTATTGTAAAGTGTATTAATTATATGAAAGCTTAGAAGAGTATACCTCTTTACAATGTTTTCTAACATTACTAAAAGTTTAATGGCTCCAATTAGGGTGTAAAGTGGATAATTGGTCTCAGTTTCTTTCGTTTGCAAAATAACAGTTGTGGTGGTGAGGGTGATTCAAGATTCTTCATTGTCTGTCTAGCCCCACTAGGATGTGAATTATGCTAGGACACAAACTTTTCCTGCTGAATAGGTACAGTGGCTCATACCTATAATCCTAGTACTCTAGGAGGCAGAGGTGGATGGATTGCTTGAGCTCAGGGGTTCAAGACTAGCCTGAGCAAGAGCAAAACCCTATCTCTAAAAATAGTTGGGCATTGTAGTGGGTACCTGTAGTCCTAGCTATTCGGGAGACTGAGGCAAGAGGATTTCCTGAGCCCAAGAGATTGAGATTGCTGTGAGCTATAATGCCACAGCACTCTACCCAGCATGACAGAGTGAGACTCTGTCTTAAAAACAAACAAACAACCCTTTTCTGCTTTGTTCATTACTACTTCCTTAGCACATATAACACTGTCTAGCATGAGGAGAAAGCTTAATAAATATTAGCATAATGAACAAATCAATAAGCAAATACATGTATGCTCACATACGCACTGACTCTTGGGCAGGTGAAAAACCTAGGTTCACTCCCTCTGGCCACATCCTTTACCCATGTTCCATATAAACATTGCCATTACCACTTCCTGGTTTTATATGATGTGAAAACGGCATCCTCCTCCATAAAGAAACTATTAAGGCTCGGCACCTGTGGCTCAAGCGGCTAAGGCACCAGCCACATACACCTGAGCTGGTGGGTTCGAATCCAGCTTGGGCCTGCCAAACAACGACAGCTACAACCAAAAAACAGCTGGGCTTTGTTGTGGGTACCTGTAGTCCTAGCTACTTGGGAGGTGGGGGTAGGAGAATTGCTTGAGCCCAGGAGTTGGAGGTTGCTGTGAGCTGTGATGCCACAGCACTCTACCCAGGGCAACAGCTTGAGGCTCTGTCTCAAAAAAAAAAAAGAAAGAAGGAAAGAAAGAAACTATTAAAACACAGTCACAAGGACAATGTAATGAGAATTGTACAGTGAGATCTATGGGAACATACATGGCAGATACATAACTCAGACTGATGTTGGTGTAGAAAGAAAAAGAGATGGGGTCGTGGAACCTTTTGAGAGCTTCTGAAGTTGCATTTAACATCAAATTCAAAGCACATTCTGTGAGAAAAGATCAGATCATTCCTGACCTTCCTCACTGCCATCGTTCTCTGATGTTATTGACAAGTGTTCTCCTTTCAGAGGACTGCAGCCTAAACAATTACTTTCATCTTCATTTTCATGGAGAAAGGTGATACCTAATTAAAATACCAACCTAATTAAAGATGAAAATCTCAAGCCAGTACTGATACTATTGAAAAAAACAACTAACCTTTCAGAGTTGACTGATTTTTATCGTTTTTAAGGAAACTGAAATCTATTACTACGTACTGTTTATAATGTTGCCCACCAACCAAGGAGATGGGACTGAGTCACTTGGCTCTGACTTTCTCTGTGCAATAAAAAGTAGCTTAATGTTCTGGTCAGGAACCACTGAAACTTAGTATTGATTTTCCGTGTTCAATTTCTCTCTCAAGTGTTGGTCTTTCACCTGAAGATAATTTCATTACTATCAGGAAGCCTGGGCAACTCAGAATGAACAGCAGGAAACTAAACTCTGTAAATGGCTTCAGCCTCTTACCTCCATTTGCTAGCTTAGCCAGGCTAGCTTCCTTAATTAGGACCTGATGCTTCACCCTCCTTGAGAGCAATATCCTTTTGAATGTAGATAACAGTTTGATGGATTGAAAATTACCTCTTGTGGTGAATAATTAACTGAACATCCATTGGGAAATTGATGACATTTCAGATCTTTCTTTGCAGTTTTTGAATAAGCTTCTCTCTAAGTATTTGATTTGTTGATATCTGAGTCCCTTCTTAATTATGGGCAGTAACAAATTGGCTCAATGGCAAGTCAATTCTCTGGTTTATTTGTGTGTAGTAGGAACTCTGAAATAAACATGCTCTTGATCACATCTATTCTATAAGATGTTTGAATTAGATTGGAAATTGTAGGAGAGTAGGTTTGGGGAAAGCAGAGTTGCCAACTTTTTCTGGGTTTTCAATATGACTTTGTTTTTGTGATAGTAGATGATGTGAATTCCAGGGTCACTAGACAAATACATTCAAATAAGAAATGTGTATTCCAATAAGAAATGCAAAGTTGAAAAGATAATAATTTGTAATAATTTATAAAATATATTCCTGACTTCTTAAAAAAATATGTAGCATCACTGAACATTAACTAAGTGACTACTAAGCAGCCTATTCATTCTCATATGCTGTTGGGAGTGAATATTGATACAGTTTTTTGAAGACTATTGGGGAAATGTGAATTGAGTACCTTGAAATTACTCAGCTCTTTTGATCTAGTAATTAATCCATTCCTAGGAATTTATACTAAGCAAAAAAGTCAGAAATAAACAAAAAGACTTAGGTGAAATGATGGGAAAAACTGAAAACAATGAAAACGTCCAGAAATAAGAAAATGGTTAGATAATTTATGGCAAATCCATATGGAATATTAACTCATTATTCATTCAACAAATATTTTTTAAGCACCTGTTATATGCTAAGAACTTTTCAGACATTGGGGAAACAAAAGCTGAACAACACCAGTAAGATCCTTGCCCTTATAGAACTTACAGTCCAAAGGAAAAAAATAGCAGAAGCCAAGCAAGCAGGTAAATAAATAATTTTACTAAGTGTTTAGTGCTAAGAGGGAAAAAAATAGCATGTGCTAGAGGTATTAGAAGGCAAAGAGACATCTTCTCTATAACGTTTGGTGGCATAAGTTAGAATATAAAACACTGAGATCCAAACAATGTAAATTCATACATTTTAAAAATCTTTGAAGAGGCCAGGCATGGTGGCTCAGGCCTGTAATCCTAGCACCTTGGGAGGCCAAAGCTGGAGGATTGCTTGAGGCCAGGAGTTAGAGATCAACTTAAGCAAGAGCAGCACCGTGTCACCTCATCTCTATAAAAAAAAAAAAAATTAGCAGCTGTGGTGGTACACAACTGTAGTCCCAGCTACCGAGGAGGCTGAAACAAAAGGATCACTCGAGACCAGAAATGTAAGGTTGCAGTGAGCTATGATGAAGCCAGTACACTCTAACCCAGGTGATGGAGACCCAGTCTCAAAAAAAATTAAATAAAGTTTTAAATGCGAATAAAATTTATTTCTGAGTTGTGGAGTTATGGATATTTTGTCAGACAGGCTAGGGAAGGTCCTGCTACAGCAGCATGTAACTTTACTATTTCAGGGGCTTTAAACAGTAGAGGCTTACTCTTGGGCACACAGTTCTGTTGGTGGTTCTAGGTGACTCTCTTTGCCAGCTGTCTTCCATCTTAAGGTTCAGTGTTACGTGGTCATAACAGCCTAGGCTTCCACAATCCCTAATGCAGAGAAAGGGAGAGATGAGCAAATGGCTCCCTCACAATGATGGAGTCAGTTCACTAATGTCGGATTCAGATACTTTGTCACAGAATGAATTAGCAGGGCCATTAATAAGTACCACCATAGCACACAACACAGACACTACTGGTTTTTAGTGTGTCTTCTGTTTTCATGCGAGTAATTTTCTTCTAGCTCAGAAGCTAACATATGGTGCACTAAGTAAAGTTCATTAACCTGGATGGGCAAGGAGCAACAGAATGCTCTGGAAGCCATAGGTGAGAGGTAGAGGAGGAAGCTCTCTTGAGTGGTTCTCTCTCTTGTGCAGTCCAACTCTCCTACCCAGAGCATGGATGGGAATGCTGAAAACACTGCATTCATTTTCTGTGATGCATAACAAATGGCCACAAGCTTAGTTTAGCACAACCCAGGCACTGGAACTAAATGCTCTTACCCCTCAGTGGCACATGATTATCCACTCATATTTCATTGGCTAACCCAAGCCACGTGATCTCACTTAACTCCAAGGGGATAAGGAAATACCATTCACCCATTGGCCTGGAAGGAGAGAAGCAGTAGCCAATGCACAAGGTAATGTGGGCAAGAAGTAGTTTTTACTTTCATTTTTATACTTTTCTGTATTGTCTTTAGTGAACGTGTGTATGTTTACAACCAAGGAAAAAAAGGAGTTTTCTTTGAAAGAAAGTTGACTCAGATGAAAAGCAAATTATTCTGTACTTGCTAATTTCTTGTGAGACCCTGTCCTCAAAGTTTGCAACTATACTCATGCCCCTAAGCAAAAAGGGGAAGCCTGGGCTTTCTGATCAATTCCATTGAGTCCTTGGAGGTGACAAGCATTTCCTGGGTGTTCCTTTCCTTCAAAAGTGTAGATATGCCTGTAGTAATTACATGTAACATGATTTTAATAACAGGGTTGGGAAAGGTCACAATAGAGTTATTAATTTCTAAATTTGGGGACCTGATCTCTGCAAGTCAGCATTTGTATGTCAGCTTTGGGCATCCAATTAAACATTCTGTCAGAAGAGAAAAATGAAAAGATCTGTCTTCTATAGTTAGTTCTGGATGAGAAGGAAGTGAGAGGAGAACTTCTCCCCAGCATGCAGCACATAGTTTTGTGTACTTGTTTGTAGCAAGTGCTTACTCCATTTTGCTTAAACTGAGTTGAGAAAATGAAAGTAACACAAGAAACTCCCATGGGACAAAAAATTGTTTCTATACTTATTTTAGAGCAGTGGTTCACAACTAACCACTGGGTTAGTTGCCCCCAGTGGGCATTTGAATATGTCTGGATACATACTGGAATGTCACACTTGGGTAAGGTGACCAGACGTCCCACTTTTGGTGGGACAGTCCCGATTTTTAACAATTTGTCCCACGTCCCTCAGTGTTTTTAAAAAGTCCCGATTTTTGGAAAGAATGCAGGACAAGCTAGGGAAGGGTGGGAGAATGGGAAGGGAATATACGTTTTTCAGCTGCTGTAACGGTTAATGTAACTCCATTTGGGAATGAAGAGGTTAATGTAACTTCATTTGGAAATGAAAAGGCTAATGTAAACTCCCTACTCCCCTCCTGGGCAAGGTTGCCCAGGTGGAATCGGTATCAGAAGGATACTGGTTCCTTCCCTCGCTTCTAGACAAGGACAATTAGCTCAGAAGGAACCAAACTGTCTGGAACAAACAAGTAGTCCCTCCCCCAGAGGGTCCCTAACCATAAACAGCTCAGCCAATAGCCCCTGCTCCCGTCAATGGTGTCCCACTTTACCAATGTGAAAATCTGGTCACCTTATACTTGGGGGATGCTACTGGTGTCTATTGGGTAGAGGCCAGGAATGCTGCTGAAAGTCCTGCAGTGCACAGGACAGCCACTCCCACCACTCAAAATAAAATAAAATAAAATAAAAAACCTAAATCCAAAGAATTATTTGGCCCTAGATGTCAACAGTGCTAAGGGTGGGACAGCCTGCTTACTCCAGGGCCAGATCTATTGCTTAGAAGCATCTCTGAGATACAAAATCACCCCAGAACTGAAGTTTCCTGTTCACTTGTTTATCAAGCCACGTAGAATCTATTCAGCCTCCTAGATTCTCCTCATATTTCTACTGATTTTCTGAAATGGGGTGGGGTGACTTTGTCTTCCCCTGTTCCCTCAGCATGGTGGAGTCTATACATAATGACGTCATAATATCCATCTACATGAAAATGTGGTGTAGACATGCAGCATTAGTCATAGAAGCTCAGCAGTGACACTAGCCAAATGTCCCTCTTTGTTCTGATTTAAATAAAGCCTTTCTTCAAGAGGTCTTCTAAAAGCAATCCAACGAGATGCTACAAAGTATGCCAAATCCAATTATTTCTAGGGAGGATTGGTTTTTCCAATCCTCCCTAAGCCACTACAGCTATTCAAAAAACATGCCAAGGTGACCACATTAAAGAAAGCGGAATTTTAATGAAAGTCCTGATATCCCCGAAGTACTAATGAGAGGGCAGGGTTGGCCTCTTAGTCAAGAGTCTCAAGCGTGCCCAGAATATGAATGAACATTCTTTGTTTTGAGGTAAACGGCTCTTTCACAATGACAAAGACAGTCCACTAATGTCTGATTCCGATGCTTTGTCACAGAATGAATCAGCAGGGCCATTAATAAGTACCACCATAGCATACAACATGGACCCCATTGGCTTGAGGGTGGGGGTGTCTTCTGTTTTCATAAAGGTAGTTTTTGTCTAGCTCAGAAACTGATCAATGGCATGCCATAGTGATGTTTTCTACCTCTCACTGAGCAAAGGTCATTAACCTGGGTGGGCAAAGAGCATCATCACGATGCTATGGAAGCCACAGATGAGAAGAAGAGGAGGGGCTTCACTTGGATGGGGCTCGCTCTCTATGCAGTCCAACTCTCTTACCTAAATCATGGACAGCAATGTTGAAGACAAGTACATTCGTTTTCTATGATGTATAATGAATGACCACAAACTTAGCATCTTAGAACAACATACATTAATTATCTCACGGTTTCTGTGGGTCCTTTGCAATAAAGGTAGGAGCAAAGGTCTCATCTGAGATTCACGGACTTCTTCCATGCTCATTCAAGTTGTTGGCAGAATTTAGTTCCTTGAGGTTGGAGAACTGAGGCTCTTGGCTTAGCATCCCCCGCCACAGGTAGTTTACAGTATGGTGATTGCTTCTTCAAGGACAGCAAAAAAAGATCCTGTTTCAAGTCCCTTATTTCAGGGAAGGTTTGAGCCCTCTTTCAGAAGACTCCCCCATTAGGTCAAGCCCACCCAGGATAATCTCTCTTTTGATTAACTCAAAGACAACTGCTTAGCAACCTTTATCATATCTGCAAAATCCCTTCACCTTTGCCATACTCTATTATTTAGAAGTAGGTTACAGATTCTAGTGCCACTCAAGGGGAGAAGATTATAGCAAGGTGTAAATACCAGAGGGTGGGAATTATGGGAATCATCTTAGAATTCTGCTGCTCACAATTAACATTTGTAAATGTTGAAGTTGATAGTACTGACTTGGAAGAAAGTAAAATACGTTGGTTGTCAGGGTCCATATCCTATGCAACAGAATGACAACTTGGAATAGTAAGTCAAAACTAGCAAAGAGAAACTAAAGACACATGCTAAGCTTCTAACATGGGAGATCTTAAAACCAGTTCCTAAAAAAAGAGTTGAGGGGTTTCATTGCTTATAAGCACATAAGTAATGTTTGTGAAGTATGATTTTTTTAAAAGCTCATAATTCAATTTATCAAGCAATAATAAATACATAATGTCCAGATCAAGAAAGAAAACATAAACAGTAGGCTTGGTTCTATATATGCCAAGCCACATCTGGAAAATTTTTTGGCAGTTCTGGGCTTGACATTTTAAGCTGAACGTTACTCAGATGAAATCTTGAGATCAAATCATATGAAAAATGTTTCAAGGAACTATGGATGTTTATAAAAGGAAACAGGATTGCAGCCCTGTAAGGGCGGGGAGCAGAAATCAGATTAATAGATGAGAGTTACAAGGAAACATATTTCCCCTCAGCATAAGAAATAGAGTTACAATATTTGGAGTCATCCACAAAGGAAATGACTTATGGGGAAGGGATTTCATATCCAGGGCTAAGCCCAATCATGATGCTCTTGATTCCTTTCCCACTTCCATTAATTACGCCCTTCTCAACTTTATCTTTGCCCAACCTCATTTTCTCACTGGCAAACATGTATAGGTTTCTCCCATCACATACATAAATCAAAATTCCTCAGCCTTACATTCCACCAAGCTACTGCCTCTTTCTCTCATCCTCTATGAAGCCTGACTTTCTGAGATAGTCCTGTGCACTTGGCATCTGCCCTCATAGCCTTCACTCTCCTGGCAGTCCACCCAATCTGGCTTCTGCTCCTACCCAGCCACACAGAATGAGCTTTGTAAAGTCACTGTGGATAAGTTTAGGCAGTGCTCTTCGCAGTTTCTCTTACATGATACTGTTGACAACACTGTCCTTTTTGAAATCATCACTTTTGTTGGCGTCTCTGACTTTATATTCTCTTGACACGCCTCTGGCTCCTCTGCCCACTCTTCTAAGCCCCTCTGTGATCCCTCTTTTATTTATATATATATATATATAAAAATTGTTGATGTACAGTGATACTCCACTATGCTCTGTCCTGTGTCTGCTCTATTTTCATTCTACCTGGTATGGTTTCTACGTGTGATTCCCATTACTCTAGCTGCTATTTATTCATTATGGGGCCTTACCTGTAGTGTAGATCTCTCTCTTCTGAAATCTATGTCTCTTTCTTCAAAGACCAACTAGAGGGCTTCACTGGAAAAGCCCAGAGTAACCTGAAATTCAAGGAGGCCAAACCCTAACATATAATCCCTTACTATGGCCCACTTCCCATACCCTCCTTCCTAGGGTCCCCATGTCAGAGAATTATTGGCAAGATGTCATCCAGGTCCCAACCCTCATCCCTACCAGTTCTCCTTGTTCCATCTGTCTGCAAGTCCTAAAGGCATTCCCTCCAGATCCATCTAATTTTCTCCATTCCTACTCATGCTACCTTGGTCAACTTCTGTCTGGATCAATGCAACAGATTCAATCCTAACTGATACCTTCTTGCCTCTCTCCAAAATTCTCTTTCTATTATAGCCAGGGTATTTTTTCTAAAAGTTCTAAAACAAACCAGACCTTGAGCTTATCCCCACTCCTGTATCTTATACATGATGTGCCGAGCCTTCTGAAATTGGCATTCAAGGTCCTTTATGCTCTGGCCTCTCCTTTGTCTCCAGCCTTACCTCTTGCCATTCCCATTCCCCCATGTTCTGGTCTCCAGCTATATTATACCACTAATGGATCCCTGTGGCACCATTCATTTTCTCTCACTTCATGGGCACCTGTCATCCAAATAGAGTCAGAGATCCTGTGCCACTAAATGGCTTATAAGGAAGGTCACTAATTTAATCACCTAATTGGATTATGATATGAGGAAGAATAAATACTTGATTGTCTTCAGTCTCTCCAATTTGGGAATTATTTGTTATAGGAGTCAGCCTACATTGCTAACCCAACCATAACACAACTATCCACTTCAGAAATATGTAAAAGAGCAATACACCTCTATAGTCTTTAAATCATGGGATTTGAGGTCTCTTTGTTATAGCAGCTTAGGTCTACGCTAACTAATATACCCTGTACTACAAAACTGGATGCCCTATGTGCTCACCCTGTCTTGGCCCTTATGGCACTGAAACTGTCCCTTTGTCCACACTCTCCCATGGTTGCGAGGGCTGAACCACTACATAACTTACAGTACTCAGCATCCCCGTCTCCATCATTAGCATCGTCAACTTCACTGACATGTATTGAATGATTATCTTGTACCAGGGACTATTTTAGTGCATTATATAGGTTTATTCACTTATTCCCCAAAGCAACCTATGAGAATAACTACTCTTTTTTCACCATTTTATACAGTGGGAATCTGAGAACCCACCTAGGAAGTAGAAATTAAGATACGATCCTGTAGGGTTAAACAGTATACTACCTGTTGCAGGAGCTGAATAAATCTTTCCTAAATGAAGTAAACTGATTAAGTAAATTATAGTTGGTTGGCTACAGAAAGGATTTCTGCTGTGGTGACAGATGGTCCAGGGGTCCTCAAACTTTTTAAACAGGGGGCCAGTTCACTGTCCCTCAGACCGTTGGAGGGCTGGACTACAGGCCCCGGGACAAGTCGGCTGCTAAGCAGGACAGGCAGTGGCGGCAAAAACACCCAGCAGGCCTGATAAATGTCCTAGGCAGGCCACATGTAGCCCACGGGCCATAGTTTGAGGATTCCTGGACTAGACTATGGAAGTATTTCTTAACTATCTTTGGTAAACAACTTTTTAAAATTTCTAACCTATTGTGGTCTGATATTTTTGTATAATACAAAATCATATGTTTTGCTATCATAGAAATATAAAATACAATAAAAGGTTCTCAATACTCCATTTTCCTACTTAATTGCCATGACCAAGTAAGAGATTATAAAATGTCATTAGTCCTTTGACCACACTTTGAGTTCCACTGGACTAAAGGACTCATGGGGTCCCTCCCAACTCTAAGATGATTTACTCCATCGCACTGGAACACAAAAATCCAAGGGGAGAAAGTATTTTACTTTGGGAGTTTACAAAGAGCCAGTGGGAATAATGCATTCCAAACTTACCAGACAGACTAGTATATACTAAATGCTCTGCTAAGAAAACCTCACATATTTCTCAATATCAGAAAGTATAAATCGAGTTAGGTTCAACTAAATACCCCCAAATGTAGAAAAGAGGAGCATGGCTCAGAATATGTTCTATAAGAAACAGAAGACCTCATTCAGGTGACAATTACTAAAGGTTATTTCAAATATGGTAATATATTGTATGGAATATAGAGAATCTTCTACTTAGGATGGTTCAACTTCCAATTTTTTGACTCTAAACAATGATGCAAACACATTCAGTAAAAACCGTACTTCAAATTTTGACCTTTTCCTGGACTAGCAATACTGTCTTGACATACTGGGCCGTGGCAGCAAACTGCAGCTCCCAATCAGCCATGCAACCATGAGAATAAACAACCATACTCTATAGTGTAGAGCTGCCCAATTGCAGGCCAATGGAGCCATTTGCAACATGTTTAAGGCAGGCTAAATTAAGCTATGATGTTCTGTACGTTAGGCTTGTTAAATTCATTTTCAACGTAGGATATTTTTAGCCTACAATTGGTTTGTCGGGCTGTGGCTCCCTCATAAGTTGAAGAATGTACTTTTGAAATAGTTTTTTTAAAAAAAATTGAGACTGGGTCACATATAATCTGAAATCAAATACCATAGAACCTCCTACATTGACCACCACCTTAAGTTGACCTAATTTTCATGCACCCCATGTACGTATCAGTACAGTAGGCCCAGTTCCTTATGTCGATCACCTCTGTATGTTGAGCACTTTGTTACGTTCCCTTGGGTGATCAACTTACAGAGGCTCTACTATGCATCCAAGAAATTTTTTCAATGACAAAACGTAACCAAATGAACCACATGATAGCCAACCTGAGTAAATTGCTACTGCCAATTATGTATTCAATAAGAAACTTGTATCTAGAACATATTAAAAAGTCTTACAACTGATTTACAAAAAGATAAATAATCCAATACAAAATTGGCAAAGACTCTAAATAGAAGTTTCTCTAAAGAAGATATAAAAATGGCTGATAAGCACATGAACATATGCTCAACATCATTAGTCATTAGGGAAACGCAAATGCAAATTACAATGAGATCCCACTTCACACCCACTAGGATGGTTATAATAAAAAAGACAGACAATAACAAGAAATTGGAACCTTCGTACATTGCTGGTGGGAATATAAAATGGTGTAGCCACTGTGGAAAGCAGTCTGGCAGCTCCTCAAGATGTTAAACACAGAGTTATTATATGATCCAGCAATTCCACTCCTAGATACATACTCAAGAGAAATTAAAACATAATATCCACACAAGTGTTCATAGCAGCATTACTCACAATTGCCAAAAAGTGGGAACCATTCTAATATCCATCATCTGATGAATGGATAAACATACAGTATATTCATAAGATGTAATATTATTCAGTGGCCAGGCATGGTGGCTCCTACCTGTAATCCTAACACTCTGGGAGGCGGAGGTGGGAGGATCGCTTGAGCTCAGGAGTTCAAGACCAACCTCAGCAAGAGCGAGACCCCATCTCTAAAAATAGCCAGGCATTGTGGCGGGCACCTGTAGTCCCAACTACTTGGGAGGCTGAGACAAGAGGATCACTTGAACCTAGGAGGGTGAGATTGCTGTGCTAGGCTGATGCCACAGCACTCTAGCCTGGGAAATAGAGTGAGTGTCTGTCTAAAAAAAAAAAAAAAAAAAGACCGGGCAGCACCTGTGGCTCAAGGAGTAGGACGCCAGCCTTATATGCCAGACGTGGCAGGTTGAAAGCTGGCCCCAGACAAAAACTGCAAAAAAAAAAAAAAAAAGACGTAATATTGTTCAGCAATACAAGGAAATGGGGTACTGATACATGAGGTGCTACAACGTGAACGAGCCTTGAAAACGTCATGCTGAATGAAAGAAGCCAGTCACAAAAAAACACATATTATGCATTTCGGTTTACACGAAATGAACAGAATAGGCAAATCCAGACACACAGAACGTAGATCAGTGGTTGTCCAGGGCAAGGAAAAGGAGAGAATGAGGAGTACTTGCTGGCAGGTACAGGGTTTCTTGGGGGAGGGTGATGAAAATGTTCTAATTGGCGATGGTGGTTGGTGGTACCTCTGGGAATATATTAAAAACCATTGAATTGTGCACTTTAAATGGGTAAAATGTATGTATATGAATTGTATCTCATGAAGTTGCTAAAATAATTGCTATTGCCGGTTTCTTGGAGCAATTCAGAGACAGATAGGCAAGGGGGATTACTGATCTTTCAAAATAATTTGTTTTTATGTATGGCTAAACTTAAGCCACTGTTCACTAACTCCACCAGCATTACAGAAAGTAAAGAATTCAAAATGAGGACAACTATACCTGCACAGCGTAGTGAACTGTCCCAGGGCAGGGAGAATAAGTGCAACAGGCCGATGTAAGAAAATGTTTTATTAAAGCAATAACTTGCCATTTCAAATACAAGTTCCTCTCCTGCCTCTGTAAATTAACAGCTGTTCAGCTATTTGTATTTCTGAAACTGAAGTGTTTTGGCAGTTCCCAATTGTGAGATATATAAAATATTTATGGAAAACCGATTGAAAAAGAACCATCCCCTTAAGTCCTATAACAAGAACTTATTCCAAGCAAGGAAGAGCTTGAACTATCTTCCACATCTAGCACTTATGGCTTAACCATTGCAGGTCTCTTCACACTCTGAAACCAAGATGTGTCCTTTAATGTTTTAGTCCAAAATAATTTCAAATTTAGAGAAAAATAGTAAAAAGAATTTTCTTGGACCTATTATCCACGTCCATGGTCACTAATTTTTAACTTTTTGCCACATTCGCTTTATCTTAGTCTCTCTCTCTTTCAATACACACATCCCCCCTACACATTATTTCCCTAAACCATCTGCAGACAGCATACTCATTTACCCCTTAATCCTTCAGCATGTATTTTCTTTATTTCCTAACATACCCTAACATATTCCCAACACATAATCTTACCTAACCACAGCATAGTTATTGAAATTGGGAAAACCAGCCAGGTGTGGTGGCTCATGCTTGTGACTCTAGTACTCTAGCCCCAGTGACAAAGTAAGACTGTGAAAGAGAAAAGGGGGGGGGAGGGCAGGCAAGGGAAGAAGAGGGGAGGCGAGAAGAGAAGAGAAGAGAAGAGAGGAGAGGAGAAGAAATAAATTGGGAAATTTAGCACTAATACATTATTTTTACCTATAGTCCATATTCCGATTTTATTGGCCATCCACAATGTACTTTATAGCAATTTTTTCTAGTACAGGATCCAGTCCAGGATCACATACTGCATTTGGTTGTCAGGTATAGTTACTCTCCTTCTGTCGGGAACCATCCCTAAGCATTTTCTTTTGTCTTTCTTCCATATTTTTATTTCATTCATTATTTTCAAAGTGCATGGGCCACTTATATTTTATACAATGTCCCTTTATAAGGGTTTGTCTAATGTTTTCTCATGATTTGATTCAAGTAGTACATATCTTGCCAGAATACTACATAAGTGATGTCGCATCTTTCTTGGGGTCTCATTGCTGGAGGCACATCATGCCCATTTGACCTTATTGGTGATACGGATTTTGGTCACTTGGTTAAAGTTCGGTTCCTTCACCGTAGAGATTTTCCTTTTGTAACTAACAAGCAATTGATGAGGAGATACTGAGGGACTATGTCAATATCTTATTCCTCATCAAGCTTCCATCCTATATAATTTAGTAAGAGAATTTAAAATAAGTCTCTTAATTTAAGAGTCTCAAAACTCTTGATACATAAAGAGAGTGCATTCGTAATTCGTGTCTGTGTGAAGGTTGACTTAGATTATAGACTCAGGTGGGCAGGAACTGGTCCATGAAGCTTACTTGGTACAGAAAGCAGTTGTGATGTGTGTTCACAGTGACTGTGAAAAATTCTTAGCAGCAGAGCAGTATGAGCTTAGATTGGGGGTTTCAAATATGATACATTTATTCTATGGAGTCTATGCCACACATTTTAAAATGGAAACAGTTTCATACACACTGAAATTGAACTATCTCCAAGAAACTTAAATGAAACAAGTAGGGTATATAAAAG
This sequence comes from Galago senegalensis, assembly GCA_963575145.1. Taxonomy (NCBI): domain Eukaryota; kingdom Metazoa; phylum Chordata; class Mammalia; order Primates; family Galagidae; genus Galago; species Galago senegalensis. Next base: position 26,335 of record CAUYTI010064596.1, read on the forward strand.
TATGCGCAGTGTAATCCCATTTATATTTTCAAAAACTATATTTGTACTTTTACATATTAATGTATGTAAATTCATAGAAACTAGCCTGCAAGAATACACACCAAATTTTTAACAGCAATTACCTCTCTGGCGGCAAATGGAAATTGGAAAGGGAGTAGTGCTTGGTCTGTGGGGAATAAGACATCCACTTTCTCGTCTAGACACCTCCGTTTTTAGAACAGAAATGTATTTATGTTTTACTAAACCCTATATGTTTTAAAGACATACATTTGCCAGAGACACTTCCATTTGCATTATTTTCAAGATTTCCTTTTTTGCAGTGTGATTGCTAGTCACGTGAATAAAAGGCCTTGCGCATGAAGGAAGTCTCCTTGGCCTGTGTCACACTAATATAGATATGAAATATATAAACATTGTATTAATACTGTCATGTATATATTTGTGTATATGCAATATATGTATTTTACTCCCCCCCCAAATTAAAAACTAAAGAGTCATTTGCCTCCACACTCCAATATTTCTGTTTTGGTTTGTTTGTTTGTTTGTTTGTTTTGGTTGGTTTATTTGTTTTTGAGACAGAGTCTCACTCTGTTGCCTGGGCGGAGTGCTCTGGCATCATAGCTCACAGCAACCTCAAACTCCTGGGCTCACGTGATCCTCTTGCCTCAGCCTCCCGAGTAGTTGGAACTACAGGCATATGACATGATACCCAGCTAATTTTTCTATTTTTTAAATAAAGATGGGGTCCCACTCTTGCTGAGCCTGGTCTCAAACTCTTGAGCTCAAGCAATTCACTCGCCTTGGCCTCCCAGAGTGCTAGAGTTACAGGCCTGAGCCAACACGCCCAGCCCATTCTTCAATATTTCTGACTGTTACGGTTGGTGGTTATTTCATCTGTTCTCTATTTGTGTACTCTCGTATGTGACAAACTGAATATGAATATTCATATTAAATTTTCAATACTCTAGCAAATCAATAATATAATTAGCCTTCAAGAACATGTACTGAATGGATCCCTGACATTTATGTAGTGAGGGAGAACTATGAAACAGGAAGAATTAATACCATCTCCCTGGGTCTTTTCTGTTGTGAATTACACACATAGTGTCACCTAGCACTTTGCTTATGGTAGCTGCTATTTTTTAACTTGTCGTTTATGGAAACTATCAAAAATATACAAAAGTAGACTGTACCTGAATGTGCCCATCACCCAGTTTTAGTAAGTATCAACTCATAGTTCAATTACTTTTCATTTATTCCTCTCTACCACCCCAACTGTTGGGAGACAAATTTCCAGAGGTCTCTTGTGCTTCCATATGTCTTGTGCAGGCCAGGCTCAGTGGCTCATGCTTGCAATCCTAGTACTCTAGGAGGCTGGGGTGGGTAGATTACCTGAGTTCAGGAGTTCAAGACCAGCCTGAGCAAGAGCCAGACCCCATCTCTACTAAAAATAGAAAAAGCTAGCCAGGTCTGGAGACAGATGCCGATAGTCCCAACTACTTGGGAGGCTGAGGCAGAAGGATCACTTGTACCCAGGAATTTGAGGTTTCAATGAGCTATGATGACACCCTTGCTCTCCAGCCTGGGGGATAGAATAAGACCCTGTTAGAATTAAAAAAAAAAAAAGTTAAAGGCTCCATATGTCTTCTGAGCACAGGCACCAACTGCCCTTGTATGGACTATCTTTTCAAAAGTATTTGCATAGCAAATAGTCTTAGATGAGAAACCTAGTGTCTCTTTTCAGAGCAGAGGGCAGATTTCTTTACTGATCAGTACAATAAAGGTAATGTCTTCCTTTAAGCCAAGTTCAGGCACGTTTGCTCACTACCCATAATAAAAGATTAAGGTTCCCTAAGCTCAGGGTTCCCTAGCTGTGATACAAACCCACTACTTACACAACATCCACCCAGGCCACCCCACATTGCCTCCCTTGGACTTGGAAAGCAAGAGGAATCTGATGTGAACATAAAACTCATGCTGCAGCTGGGTGCAGGGGCTCACACCTGTAACCCCAGCACTCTGGGAGGCCACGTGGATCGCTTGAACTCAGGAATTCCAGCCTGAGCAAGGGTGAGAGCCCATCTCTACTAAAAATAGAAAAACTAGCCAGGTGTCATGGCAGGCACCTGTAGTCCCAGCGACTCAGGAGGCAGAGGCAAGAGGATCACTTGAGCCCAAGAGTTTGAGGTTGCTGTGAACTACAACACCACAGCAGTCTAACCCAGGGCAACAGAATGAGATTCTGTCTTAAATATAAACCTCATGGTGCTTGCTGTTCTGTGAACAAAAAAGTCTTTTTTCTCAGACCTAAGAAACCCAGGTTTTTTGCCAGTAGCCATAAAATTGGCAACTTGTGAGCTTGCAACTTGTGCAAAATCTGAGATTCTTCAACGTTCTTGATACCTATTTCCTATCTCTCACGTTATTTTGATCACATCCCCAATATTACGTTATTTCATCCATAAGTACTTTCGTAGGTGGCAACTATTTTGAAAATTCTTTGAAGCCAATATAATCAAAGACAGTGGAACTTAATTCCATACAAGTATTTATATACAACACCAACACTTCAAGGATCAAGTTTGGTAACTATAGATCAGTGATTCCTTCTGCCAGAGAAACTAACCCTAAGTATGTCTCAAACCCAGGCTTTCTATATAGAGAACATAGACTATATATTAAATAACATTTGTGATGGGGCCCAGGGCAGCATGCAATAATCAAACATTGATATTTTTCCCATAATACATAAATATTCACACCAAGTAGGAGGTAGAAACTATAAATAACCTCTCTTCAGTTCAGCTCAAATTTTGTCACCATATAAGTGATTTTTTAAAAAAAATAGCTTATAAGATTTGGGGGAATTTCAGAACTGCAGACACGAAACTATGGACCTGAATTCTTTAATCAAGTTCAAGATTTAGGTCATCAGCATGCTGATAAGCAAAACCGTATTTTTAAAAAATTTCTCAGCCCTTTTATTAATGATTTTGGCCTTTTAAAAATAGACAGGGCTAAAATGGAGTTCCTTAATGCATTGATAAGATTTCAAGTCACATGTACAAGTTTTACTATATTAGCGTAGTGATTATTCTACTGTGTTTTTTGCTTTGCAAACATTAAACACTTCTGAGCTTCCCTGATCAAAGTGGAAATTGAATAATAAAGTCATTTGATGAACTCAGATGCAAAAAAGGACACGTACAACAATTAGAAGAAAGGATGTTCAATCAAGAATGAATAAAAATGGAACTAGACCAGAATGCCACATGTCTAGAAGGTTAGGGGTTATTTATAGCTATGTCACCCAGCAAGAGTAACAAGGCTTGCAGTCCACACACAAATCATATTCATGTAAGACAGAGAAAACAGGACATCCCAAGAAGCATTTTCCTTCTTTTCCCTAGCCCAAACCAGGGATGTACATCCTGGTAAACTGGAAGCTGAAATGCATGAGTCCATAACAAATGAGAATGTGGTCCCAGAGCACTCAGCTGCTCTAAAAATGCATGTACTTCTTTAGGTTTGACGAGTTGCATCTCTGAGTAGGGGGAAAGAATGTCATGTCATTTATTGAGTATCTACTATGTGTCTGATAATTTGCCGGGTGCTTTTTGCACTGTTATCTTAATAAGAAATAAGAAAAGTAAAACTCAAGGAGATTAAATAATGTGAATGAATGAATGAATGAATAACTGTATGTTGCCAAGCATTTGTTAGCAATTTGCTAGGCTCAGGCATTATTATATGCAATCCAAAACATAAATGAATGACAACTCCAACCTTCAGGGAGTTCCCAATTTAGTGGGAGAGACGGATATATAAGCACATAATTATAGTGTAATTTTATACATGCTGCTGTTAGGGCTCAGAATTTGAAAATCAGACTATGTCACTTAAAAAACCTACACTGCAGGGGGGGACTTTTTTGCCGATAAGAGACTGTGGATAACTCATTCCAATCCACAAACATTGAAATTTAAGGCTTTTTTTCATATTTAAAGAGAAAGGAAGATGTCATTTGACAACTGCCTTGTGGTCAAGAAGGAAGGAGATCTTTATAACTCTCAGGTAGATGAGGGGGAGCTGGATCTTATGTCATAAATAGAGAAGTTCAGAAAGCTACAGAAAAGAGTGTTGGTACATGCCATAGAAAGGAATCATAGTGGTGTTTTTGTTTTGTTTTCAGGAACACATAAATAATCTATTGTTTTGGTGTGGCTTTGACTCTCTACCTAAAGTGCTAGCTTCTTATTTAGTGACTCACTTCTCTGTCACTAGAGACATGAACCAGGATCCGCGGTCATGTAGGGGATCATAAAATCAGTATCATTCCCCATATAAGCGCTCCTGGCTCATCTTATCCATTTATTCATTCCAAGGATTCACAGCAAGCAAATCAACCTATAGTTTGGTGAATGCTCCCTCTTACTGGAAAACAGAAAGACCGTTTGCCTAGCTCTCACAACCTGGAAGTTCTCCTGACACCGCTGATTTGTCAAAGCTTTTAGATAATAATTTCATCCACTGGCTATATTTCTTGGCTTGGTGCAAAGACTGCAGGCTTTGGAACTGAGCATGGTGGCTCACGCCTGTAATCCTAGCACTTTGGCAGGGCTGAGGTGGGTGGATTGCTTGAGGTCAGGAGTTCCAGACCAGCCTGAGCAAGAGAGAGACCCCATCTCTACTAAAAATAGAAAAACTAGCCAGGTGTTGTGGCGGGCACCTGTAGTCTCAGCTACTTGGAAGGCTGAGGCAAGAGGATCCCTTGAGCCCAGGAGTTTAAGGTTGCTATGAGCCATGACACCACTGCAATCTACCCAGGGGGACAAAGTAAGACTGTCTCAAAAAAAAAATGCAGACTTTGAGTTCAAATGGCAGCTCTGTCATCATCTCCGAACTAGAGTTTCTCCCTAGCATACAGAATGTTTTTGACACAAACTAACACTCAAAAAAAAAAAAAAAGAAAAAAAAGAAAACCTAAATAGAAGACAATTAGCAGAGGACTCATCAGTCATTAGATAATGGCATCCCATAGTCATTATTTTGAAGAATGTGAAATTGAAAGATGCCAAAAACATTTAAACCCAGAAATAAATATATGTTCCTGTCACAAAAAGAGGAGACATACTTGTGAAAATGTAATTGAGGTGACAGAAAAACCAAAAACTAAGATAATTAAAGCAAAATAATGCAATTACAATTGACAGTTAAGCACACAGCCTGCTCCCCACATCACTATGGACAATTCTATGGATAATATCCACTGCCACATTAGACGCTGGCCTTAAACTAAGGTGGTATCCGTATCAGTTTCTCTGCTGGTCTAGATGCTGACCCCAAGTCTCCCCCTGTACTCCACTCTGGCAAGGAAACATGTTAAGTAGACTCTGATAGGTGAGAGGAAGGAGATATCTCCAGGGGAATGTGGTAGGGACACTGCCCCTCAAAGTGGGACTGGCATAGCTTTAGGTGGCCAGAAGCCACCAGAAACTGGCCTGGTTAGAGAGATACAGCAGGGGTGGGGGGCGCTTCAACTACACATTCTTAACGACAAAATATACACTTTTCAATGTGTCATCAAGGAGCAGTCATGGAATTCAGATAAAGCTACATTACCCAGCCCAAGAATAATTCAAAGATTATCTTTACTATGCCAACTCTACTCACTGTGTAACTCGAAGCCCCTCTGCTTCCCTTTGGCATTGAGAATGAGACATAGAGACAGTTGAAATTACTTCTTTTCCAGCCACTTAATGATTTTCCAATGTATTTATACAACTGACAAAATTCTGATTTTGTAAATCTTACATCAGCAATATTTCTTCCTTTACCCAGGCTCTTCTCCTGCCATCACTCTGCATAGGGAATTCTTTCTCATTGCCCACTCCCCTGCAAGACTTTCAGCACCTCAGAGTAAAATGTCCTGATACCCATTCGCCCACTGTACTCCTGAAACACCCTATTAAAGTACTTGTATTATGAAATTTTCCACACTGATTTTTTTTTCTTCATGCTTATTTCGGTCACTGATCTGTAAACTCCTTTACTTATGAATAAACTTTGATTCCGCTTGGGGATAGCCTGAGCATATGATGATGCTTGGCACCAAACAGTCAGCTAAAGAACGCTTATGGCTTAAAGAAAAAAACCATGAACTAATTTGGGCTTAAACTTTCCTGTCTCTCCTATATGTCTAGTCTATTCATAGTTCAATCACACTAGTATGGTTTACTTTTTTACTGCCAGGTACTATGTTACACATTGTGTATTTTTCTTGTTTTCTTTATTTCAGGTTAATATGAGGGTCCATTTTTATTTTTTTTAAATTCTTCTTATTTGTTGTAGGCAGCTTCTGACATGATTGCCAGTGATTCCTCACTTCCTGCCATTCACACCCTTGTGTAATCCCCACTTCTTCAGCACAGGCTGGACATAGTAACCAACAGAATATGGGAAAAGTGATATCACTTCTGAGATTAGGATACAAAACAGTATGACTTAAGTGTTGCTAGCATGCTCTCTCTTGCTGTAGCTCTCTCCTGCCCTCTCGCTTCTTTGCTCAGATGAAGCCAGCTGCCATGTTCTGAGATACTCTTATGGAGGGGCCCACGTGGCAAGGAACAGAGGGAGGCCTGTGGCCAACAGCTTATGAGGAACTGAGGCCTCAGTCCACCAGGCTCAAGGAACTGAATCCTGCTAACAGCCACAGAAGTGAACTAGGAAGTTGATCCTTGTCAGTTGACCCTTCAGATAATTGAAGCCCTTGAGAGAACCTAACACGAAGGATTCAGCTAAGATTTCTGAACCATGGGAACTCTAAGATCATAAATGTGTGTTGCTTTAAGTCACTAAGCTTTGAGTAACTTGTTACATAGCAATAGATAATTAACATATTTATCAATCAGCTAGAGGTCCCAGATGATAAAACCCAACTTTTAGCCAAATGCCCAATTTGATTGATTATTCAGTTTGGTTTTTAACATAATTATTGATTTGCAATATGCATAGAAAATTATTATTTCAAGATTAAGAACTTGGTGCTCGGCTCAGCGCCTGTGGCTCAAGTGGCTAAGGTGCCAGCCATGTACACCCAAGGTGGCAGGTTCGCATCTAGCCCGGGCCTGCCAAACAACAATGATGGCTGCAACCAAAAAAAAAATAGCCAGGCGTTGTGGCAGGCGCCTGTGGTCTCAGCTACTTGGGAGGTGGAGGCAGGAGACTCGCTTGAGCCCAGGAGTTGGAGGTTGCTGTGAGCTGAGATGCCATGGCACTCGACCCAGGGAGATAGCTTGAGGCGCCTGTCTAAAAAAAAAAAACTCGGTGCTCTTGCCCCTCCATATCCACAGGGTCTACATCCCTAGATTCAAACAAATGCAGATTGAAAATACAGGGTCCCACAAGGCCAGCAGTGGAAATTGAGCATCCAGGGATTTTAGTATCAAAGAGGGATTCTAAAACAAATCCTCAAGGATTTGGGAGGACCATATTCCATTCATCAAAATGGCTCATACCCCACTTTATTATTGGGTGAACTCCATGTGCCCTGAATTGGATGCACAATTTCTCTCTTACATACATAATTTTATCTGAGTCTGGGGAAGGGCACTGGTGAACAAGAAATTGATTGTCCTCAGAAAGCTCACATCTAGTGAGATGTAGACATGTAAACAGAGAATTGCTTGCTTTCCTTTCAAGTGATAGAAATAAGAAAGAAAGGGGTGCATAGCAGGCCTATGCTTGCTGAGACAAGACAACTATAATAACCAAACTTGAGGGGTCGAGATGTCTATCGGGACCTAGGCAGGATCTTCAAGGATACAAGAGAGTCATGGAGATAAAGAGGAAGAGGAAGATTTAAATAAACCTTCACCAAATAGCACTCAAGATACTCTTAAGAAGTGAATTATCCTTTTCAAGAAATGTGTGTTCTGGCTGGGCATGGTGGCTCATGCCTATAATCCTAGCACTCTGGGAGGCCAAGGCAGGTGGATTGCCTGAGTTCACGAGTTCAAGACCAGCCTGAACAACAGCAAGATCCTGTGTCTAAAAATAACCAGGCACTGTGGAGGGGGCCTGTAGTCCCAGCTACTTGGGAGGCTGAAGCAAGAGAATTGCTTGAGCCCAAGAGTTTGAGTTGCTGTGAGATATGAGGCCATGGCACTCGACTGTGGGAGACAACGTGAGACCATGCCTCAAAAAAAAAAAAAAAAAAAGAATGAAATGTATATTCCGGTATTCTTTCAGAAAAAGGGAAAACAAGCGAGAATAATCCACACAATTTGATCAGGGCAATTAGAAACTGAGCCGAGGATAATTTCCTTTAGTGGTTGAAGCCAGAGCCTTAGTTCCTAAAACTGGACTTGTCATCTCTCCTTTATGTATGACTCTGAAGTGACCTCGAAACGCCCTGAATAAGAAGATAATCCGAAACCTCAAAAATTGCTTGCCTCATAATTTCACTTCTCATCCACTAAGGCCCTGACTTCTTCCAATTTATAAAGATTCTTTTAAAACTGAACCAACATCAGCTTAGACTAAAGATGAGTAAAGAAAACAAGCTTCTAGTGCTGGGTGTACAAATTAATTTTAATTGGCTATTAAAAAAATGAATCAATTAGTATGTGTGCAATATATTCAAACTCCAGCCCCTCCAGGTTCAATTTCCCTAGCAAAATACCTGCCTTTCTTCATGCTTTCCACGTACAGCTTTCCTGCTCTTCAAATTTAGACCAAAGAGCCCTGGCTTGATCCCCAAGGTGTTTGACTGTTATGGTAGTTCTATTTTGTAGCAAATGAACAGAAAACAAGATACCCTTTAATGTTTGTGATGAGCTAACTTCATAAACTTTGAAGGCCAAGCTACTTAAGCATGGTTGGAAGCAAGGAAAACTCACAGCATCATCTAGGACACGCTCAGTTATTGCTATGCAGCTTTGCTGTTAGGCAGTCTCCCTTGTGGAGGACAAAAGGTAATACAGGGCCACACAAAAACTCAGATTGCAAAGGAGTTGGAGGTGGAGAGGGAAAGGACCTTGTAAATTCCTCCCTCTTCTCTCCATCTGGGAGCAAGGAAGGGAAGTCTCTGGGAGATGCTGGGAATCAGAAAATTGTTCTCTCGTTCTCTCTCTCTCTCTCTTTTTCTCTCTCACACACACATATACACACAAGCACACCTCTATACACCTCTACACACCTCACACTCTCCAATCCCATAGACTAACAGTATATACTATAAAGAGAATGGTGTGTTTTACCTATTATCTGCTTGCTTGGAATTCCATCTAGTCATTCTATTACGTGCCTGGCACCTTTAAAACATTGTCTCTTGGGACACCTTCCCAGGAGGAGGGCCTTCATGCACCATGTAAGAAGTCCAACTGCCCTCCAGCTCCCCTCTGTTCCAGCCCCTAACTGATGGGTTTTCTCCAGCCCAGGCACCAGACATAAGAGTGAAGGAGCCTTTGAGATGGCTCTGGCCACAGCCACTACTTGACTGAAACCAGCTGAGAGATCCCAAGACAAACTGCCTGGCTGAGCCCACTCAACCTCCACATTCATGAGCAAAATAAATCATTGATAATTTTTTAAGCACCCTCTGTGGGGTGGTTTGACAACCAGTTATAGGGAACCAGCATAGTCTTTGAATAAGAACATCTGAGTCTTTTGTCTTCACACCACTCCCCTGATCACGTCAAAGATCTCAATCATTTGGCAGTCACACCACACTCTCCACCTCCATTGCTCACTGTATATTCCTACTTTGGCCACACATTGAGCTAACCAGGGCAGCTTTATCAGAGAGAGGACTGCTCTCATGTTAAAGATGAATGAAGCTGTGCTCTCCTGCCTAAACACATGGGTACCTCTGTTTATCCAACATAGAATCAGATGAGCAGTTTAGTCTGCACTTCACCTTAGACTCCAAGATTTTACTCCCAGACATACAGCTGCTCTGAAATAGCTTCCAATTACAGCCCTCCCGAGCACCATGCCTTCAGCGAGAACACACACTCCCACCCTTTCATCTGCTTATCACAGCCTACTGGAACTAGTGCCACATTTGAATTGGCAATGCAATTTGGGAACACATTCTAAAACTATTACTTCACCCCCCCAAATGCAGAATGCTTAATCTGTTAAGAAAACATTCTAAATTAAAAATTAATCAGCTAGCTCAAGGAAGTGTATTTCTTAAAGTCAAGAAAGCATTCACATATGCTATGAGAGTTTAAGGTTATATTGTATCCATAAAGAATTACTTTTATTTCAAAGAAGAATTTCTGTTATAAACTAGGAGATTAAACACACAAACACATGCACACACACACGTGTGTGTGTGTACATACTCATAAAAACAACATCCTTGTGGACAAAACTTAGCAAAATAGAAAACTAGCTTTCCTATAAGGCAAACAGAGGCTGTGCTGAATTCCCCTCCAGTAGGCTACATAAACGTATAAGATACACATTAACCAAATTGATAGATGGTGGGTTATGAGTGGAGCAATCAAAGCTTGATCAGTAAATTTTCCCAGCAGGACCAATCCAGTGTGACACAGTAGGAATCTCGCAGTCTCAAGGGAGCATTGCAGAGGCATGAAACTAACTGCTATAAATGGCAGGTTGTTTTCTTGTATAGCTGTCTATGAGGACATGCGGGAGAATGCTATAAAAAGAAGCACTGCACCTTAAGAGAAAAGTCTCATTTTTCCCCTCAAAGTGTTTAGAATTAAATAAATATTTCCCCCATTGGAGTGCAATCTCAATCTGCTAATGTCATGTTTGCAAAGTCAATCTGTCACATGAAGAATAGGTTTAAATGCAGAAGGACCTTATTCAAACTAGCTTCTGCTACCTGCTAGTTGTGTGAACTTGAACAAGTTATGTAACCCCTCTTATCTTTCATTCATTTTCCCCCAATTTTTGTTTATTTCAAAATATTAAAGGGGTACAAGTGTTTTTATTACATGGATTCCTTGCATAATGCTCGAATTATACAATTGTACAAAAGTAGTGTTCATTGCACATTGTACCCCATAGATAAGTTTTTATCCCTCAGCCCTCCTACCTCCCCCCCTCCACATTCTTGGTTTCTTATATCCTTATATTATTTTGTTGCCCATGTGTACCCTTCCTTTAGCTCCCATTTATTAGGGTGTTTGGTTTTCTACTCCCCAGATACTTCACTTAGGATAATGTTCTCCAGTTCCATACAAGCTGCTACATATGACATTATTTCATTCCTCTTTATGTCTGAATGGTACATTTTCTTTATCTACTCATGAATTGATGGACACTTAGGTTGATTCCACATCTTTGCAAATATGATTTGTGCTGCAATAAAGATGTGAGTATAGGTGTCTTTTGTCATAAAATGACTCCTTTTTATCTGGGTAGATACTCAGCAGTTGGATTGCCGACTCAAATGCTAGGTCTACCTTTACTTCTTTGAGTAATCCCTATACTACTTTCCATACAGGTTGTACTAATTGGCAGTCCCACCAACAGTGAATAAGTGCTCCTTTTTTTCTATATCTATCCAGCATCTATTGTTTTTTGACTTTTTAATAATGGCCATTCTGATAGGGGTAAGGTGGTATATGATAGTAGTTTTAATGTGTATTTCACCAATTTGATTATGATGTTGAACTTTTTTCATATGTTCGTTAACCATGTGTCTATCTTCTTTCAAAAAAACAATCTATTCATGTCTTTTGCCCACTTTTTGATAGGGTTGTTTGAGGCTTCTTTCTTGCTGATTTGTTGAGTTGTTTGTAGATTCTGGATATTAGTCCTTTGTCAGATGTATAGTTTGTGAATATTTTCTCCCATTCTATAGGTTGTCTATGTACCCAGATGATTTGCTGTGCAGGAGCTTTTAAATTTAATTAAGTCTCATTTATTTATTTTTGTTGCTGTTGTATTTGCCTTTGGGTTCTTATTCATAAATTCTTTGTCTAGGCCAATGCCTAAAAGACTTTATCCTACTCTTTCTTCTAGAATTTCCATGCCTTGCATTTAAGTCATTTATCCATCACCCATAATTCATACATTGGCTCATTTCACATAGTTCTATATTTCCATATGTGATTGTTCATTCATCTTTATTCTTTTTTCTATACCTTTGTCTCACTAAGTTAGTTCAAAAGCTTTGTCTTCAAGCTCTGAGATTCTTTCTTCTGCTAGTTCCCTAAATGACTCTTTCATTTGAGTTCTGTTATAATATATCCTTTCTCATGTTATCTCTTTAGTGAGTTTTTATATTTTTTATGCATGTCCTGAAATACTTTTTTGTTTCTTTGTGTTGATTTTCAAATTTCTGTTTATTTCCATTCATCTTGTTTGCCATCCATATTCTGAATTCCATTTCTGACATTTTAACACTTTCCTTTTGGTTGGGGTCCATTACTATGTATCTATTGTGATCCTTTAAGGGTATCAAACAAGGTTGTTTTTTCTTGTTACCAAAATTGTTTTGCTGGTTTCTTCTCATATGAAACCTCTTCTCTCAGCTCAGTGCTGATAGGTTTGCAGTGCATCTGTTCTCCTTTTCTGAGAACTCTCCTACTTAGTGAGAAAGAGAAGACCTGGGGACAGGGTCCTATAAAACCTATGGAACTGGTGGTGGGCGACTGAAAGTTAAAAATGGCAAGAGAAAAGGTAGGGTATGCAGAATAGAGTTTTCAGAAGTGGGAACACAAGGGACCACCACTAGCTTATGGGATTCCAGCAAGTGGCCCTGAGTGTTTGTACCACTCAGCTTTTATTGAAGGCTATTATCTCATTTAGCCCAGAGCATAAGCTGGGAAAGAGAGCAAAAACATTAACAGTTTCTCTGGGTAAGCATGTTAGTTCTTATTCTACCTATAATCATTAACTTTAAGGGTCTGAGCAACCTTGAGAAATCTGAAACCTGAGCCTTGTGTGGGGGCAGTCTCCTGTTTGTGGTCAGGCACACAGATCCCTTGAAGGAGGTTAATCCTCTTTAGTTCTCTATGGAGCAGATGCCCCAACAGCATAAGGCTCCTCTGAAGAATCAGTGGACTGAAAGAATTTTCCTCTGGTCTCCACTCTGAGACGTCTTCCTCTGTGATAAGGGTATAAACCCTCCTGCCCATATTTCAGGGCTTGAGCTATTCCCTTGATCTCTGCTTGGCCATAATACAAATCCCCATAATGGGTATTTGCTTTGACTGTTGACTCGTCAGGGGACAGCCTGGTTAATGTTTCATCCCAGGCCTTACATGTAGCTTCCTTCTATGGCCATTATTCCTCAGAGTGTTTACAGACCCAGCAGGGGTATTTGCAGGCTGTGTCCCTTACGGGCTAGGCTTCTAGTACAAGCAGGAACTGCTCAGATAAGTAATTTAGCTGCTGGTTTAAAAGTAAGCTAGCTCAACTATTTTTATTCTGCCTTGCTCAGATTATTTATCTGTTTTTCCCTTTTTCTGCGAGTGTTTTCCCTTGCCAAGAATGGGATCTTCAGTCCCCATTCCCCTGCAGGTCCCTAGGTAAAACTTTTGTTACCCACTCTGGAGGACTGACACAGTAGGAGATGGGTGGATACACCAAGAGCCTATAACACAACTATTCTGTGTCACCTCAATCTTGACCCCCTATGATTGTCACAGTCTAAGCTGGTGCTGGAGGGATATTCATTCAGATTGGTGGGTTAGTCCCCACACTGCTGTTGAAAGCTCAGACAGGGGCTATGCAGGTCCCTCTCCATGGAGGCAGGTGGCATGGTCTTGGTTGGTGCCTAAGTGTGTTATGGGATCTTGGCCAGAACCTGGGTATATCATAGGACTGCATTTGGTGACAGGGTGGGTTGCAGGACCTTGGCAGATGTCTGAGTATGTTGCAGGACTTGGGCTAGTGCTGACAGAATCTTCATGTGGAATGATAGCTTAGTCCCCAGGCCACTGTCAGAAACTTAGACAGGGGGCTCAGCCCCTCTTCACTGAGGTAGGCATTGCATGAGACTGCTCTGCCCAGGTCTTTCTACAGTGATGGCAGTGGCTGTTTGATGAGGTTATCTAGGCAGTGGCTGTGGATGTTAAGGCTGCAAGCATTTGCTCCATCCAGGTCTAGGCATAGGGCAGTATGTGGCAAGGGGCAGCTTGTGGGCAGCAGGTCTCTGGTGTAGAGCTGTACCAGAGGTGTGGCATCACATGGTGCTGCAGGGTGGCCCATAACATGGCATACAGGGGTGTGTGGCCTACCACACAGAGCATGGGTCTGTGGGGGCATGGAACTCTATGTGACATCCAGGTCTGGGGAGGTCACTCCTCCAGTCAGTGCATGGGACCATAGGAGGATGGATCTCCACTCGGTTCCCTGGGTCTGTAGGAGAGAAGGCCTCAGTGCAACAGTACACAGGGGTTTGTTCCACTGGCTGGAGTGTAGGGCCTCAGAGTCTGGGCTGGTGGATGGCTGGAAGTCTTTCTCACACGAGTCCTGCTGAAGCTGCTACTGTGGGAACTCTCAAGCTCTGTTTGAGTTCTCTGATGGGGGGTGGCACTTAGGTCCCAATTACAGCTGTGCAAGAGCATTTGCTGTCCCTGTTCCCTCCTAGTCTACCAAAGGGTGATTTGGGGATAATTGCAATGAAATCAGTCCCTGTGTAGATCAGGAGCTCCAGACCTAAGAGCTCAGAGTGGTATCAACTATGACAGTGCAGGATCCAAGGCCAGTGGGTCCCTGCTGAGGGAGATGGAAAGAGACACATACTACTGAACATTTTAAAGCAATAACTGAGAAAATGACATGAAGGCTGTGTTGACCAGTTTGATGGAAGTATTTCAGAATGCATGTGAAAACCCCACACTGTACCCCAGAAGAGTATCAATGTACATAGTTAACACTCAATAAAA
>CAUYTI010064599.1:0-18565 GCA_963575145.1 Galago senegalensis
GTGGCGGGCGCCTGTAGTCCCAGCTACTTGGGAGGCGGAGGCAAGAGACTCGTTTGAGCCCAGGAGTTGGAGGTTGCTGTGAGCTGTAATGCCACGGCACTCTACCCAGGGGGACAGCTTGAGGCTCTGTCTCAAAAAAAATAAAATAAAATAAATAAGCACACCCTGTCCCGTGACCCCAGTCACATGAGCTAAAGCTGACAAGTAGCCACTCACCCATCCAACTGGGGCACCAGGTCCCCAGCTCACCACAGTCACATCGGCCACCTGGGGTATCATCTAAACCACTTGCCTGGTCATTGTGTGGGGGGTCATTTAAAATCTCAGGGAACGGATTTACCATCTCTGAAATCAGTAGATTTGGATTTTAATTTCATCCTTAACACATTATTGATCTTTGGGCTTTGAGCAAAAAACTTCTTAACCTCTTGGATCTTCATCTTAAAAATAGATATAAATTAGTTCCTATCCTATTGATTTTACTGAAAATCCACATGAAACACTGCATGTGTCTGGTGCGTAGCACATACTGCTACCATTAACTGTCGTCACTATTACTGTAGCCACCATCATTTACTATCATTTTTCCCATGTCACTGGGTATTTTTCATGTATGTTACTGAAAAAGGTCCAGCACTGCCGGATCCGTGGTTGCCGGTAATCAGCCTGTGCACCAGGCATGGTGACCCCATCACTACAGATAACAAGGCAGAGGCCAAACCCACACCCGGCAGGAAAATTAGAGAGGAGCTTGTGCATTGGGTGGAGACAGATGAGCCTCAGGTCCACTCCAATATGGAGACTGAGGAACTCAATGGCACAGCTAGCATTTTCATATCTCAATTTTATCAAATTCTCACATTAGCCTATGAGATAAATGTTATCATCCTCATGGCACAAATGGGAAAACAGAGACTCTGACAGGTCATGTAACATGCCAAAGTCACAGGGAGGCAGAGTCGGAACTGGAAGCCAGGGCCTCATTCTGCCCCCACTCAGGAGAGAAGTGTCTTGATGACTGAGGAAATTTCCTGATGTAATTGAGGCCAATTGTTAAATAAGTAAAAGATATGCTCCCGAAGGGAGATGGTCCTGTCCAGGGAAGCAGGGAATAGTGCTGAGGGCCAGGCTGCATTAGCTGGACTGGACTAGATTATCTCCTAGAACGCAAAGCATCGATCTTTGTATCCCTGTGGCCGTCTCAGTATCTAGCTCAGCACTTCTCTGAGCCTCGGTCTCTTCACCTGTACCTGCCTCTCCCTGTTGTTAGACTAAATGAGTTTTTATATCAGTATTAGTCTGCTTGGGCCGCTGTGACACAATACCACAGACTAGGTGGCTTACACAACAGACATTTATTCCTTACAGTTCTGGATACTGGAAATCCAAGATCACAGTGCTGATGGGTTCGGTTTTTGGTAAGAGCCGTTGTCCTGGCTCCCAGATGACCACTTTCTTGCTACATCTTCACCTGGTAGAAAGAGAGGACACAATTCAGTCCATAGCAGTACGTAAAAGTCTGAGAACGGGGCCTGCCACGTGGTACATGTTGGCTGTACTATCATCGAATCTACGTGTTAGCACGTGAACATCTACGTGTTATCATTGAATGAGAAGTCCACATTCTTGGAAGTCTATCCTATCCTGCCTCCTATATAGGAGTCTTGATTATTTAGTATAAACCCCAATGCCAATGCAAAGGAAGGAAAGGAAGAAAAGAGGGAGGGTACAAAAGAAAGCAATCTGACTGCAGGTAGAGGATGAGATTATGGGCGGGGTGCCCACTTAGACATCTGTTGCCATAACAACAGGCAGGGTGGGAGGGGAGGGAGTATTAATCCACTCAGCCCTCCCACATCCTCAGAGGTGAGATGTGGCTGCACTTGCACATGGGCATAAGGACAGCACCTCCTCCCGAGACTCAGAAGGCCTGGTTTCTAGATCCTACCAATCACTTCCTGGCCACCCCTGGGGAAAGCACTTCCTCCTCCTGACCTCTGTTTCCCCTCTGCTTAACAATGGTGTCATTATTCTGGAAGTTCTCTGCTGGGACAGGAGGGAACAGGATAACAGGGAAAGGCCACAGACTTTGCCATCAGACAGACCCAGATCTCAGTCCCGGCTCTGCTTCTTACCAGGATGTGACCTTGATGTAGTCACAACTTCCCTGGGCCTTGTTAATTTCATGGATTGGCCTTGAGAGCATTTTCTTAGTCCTCACTTGTGATGCCGTGACTTCTCCAACCAAAGGCACCTCCACTGAGCCTCAGAGAGAGAATTTGTCCCTGGGGAAGGCAGCGAGCCCATTTTTATTTTCCTTCAAGTATTCAGGCCCTTTCTTCTTTGGCTCGTTTGCCAAGGCGATCAGGACAGCTTTCCTCACTTTAGAACTGGGAGGACTGGGCAGAAGCACAGACAAGAAGAGTCCTTTGCTAACCTCTGTTATAAAACAACTCAAAACTGAGCAGAGTCAAAAATGGCTCATGGGTCAGCAAAATTTAAACACAATCTCGCAAGAAGTATTCATTTGCTAAAGAAAGAACGTGTATATAAAACATGCTGTTAAAAATAGTCAATGTTGGGTGATGTGTCAACAGGCACTTGTTATGTTATTCTCTGAAGTTTTGAAATTTCTTGAAAGCAAAACAGGAAAGTCCATATAAAATGAAAGAGAAAACCTTGCTTGCGCATTCATTCATTTATTTATGTGACAAGCGTTTACCAAGCACCCGCTGTAAACACTGTATTGGGTACTGGCCACCCGGTGACAACATATCCTGGGACCCTACCCTTCAGAAATATGTGGGCTCGTGGGACATATTTTTAATACCAGGTCCTCTCAGTGTACGTTTAACGTAAGTAGTGGGGTAGGCAGAAAAGGGACCCCCAAAATGTGCATATCCTAAAACCCAGACCTGTGAGTATGTTGCCTTTAAAATGGCAAAAGAGACTTTCAGATGTAATGAAGTTAAGGCATCTGAGATGAGAAGACTGGTCCCGGATTATCCAGGTTGGCCTGATACAATCACAAGGGGCGTTACAAGTCAAAGAGAAGGGCGAGAGAGAGGCAGAATAGGAGAGCAAGGTGAAAGCCAAGGTCTGGGCAGCTCAACTTACCACCCTTGAAGGTAAAGGGGAATCCAGAACCACACAATAGAAGCAACAAGAAAAGGGCTCTCCCCTAGAGCTTCAGAAGTAACACCATGCTCTTAGTCCAGGAGAGGTATTCTGGGCTTTTGACCTTCAAAACTATAAGACAACAAATTTCTGTTTTTTGAAGCCATTGTATTCGTGGTAATATTTTTACAGCCACAATAGGAAACTAGTATAAGTAATTTCAACCTAAAATAATTTAGTAAAAGAAAGGTAGAAAAAAAAGTGACGCGGAAAAGAAAATAACATACCTGTTAATAATATAAATATTTGAGATAGGACAGCAATTTTGCCCACCTTTCTGCCAACAATGTAAACTCCAGGGTAGGTGTGAGGTGGGGTAATTGATGGTTTTGCTATACTTGGTCTCAGTTGTAAGAATTTGCCACAACTTTGGCTTCAGGGGATTCTGAAGGACAATGACAACTGCATACAACTTTTAACTTATTTCCTGAGTTTGAGTGTAAGCCCTATATGTAGAGCATTGTTCTATTGGAACTGAGAGGCAACTGAGTCTTGCGGGTAAGAGTGTGAGATGTGGAATCGGCTGGCCCTGAGTTGAGCCCCACCTCTGACCTTTACTAGCTGTGTAACCTTAGACAAGCGACTGAATTCCCCTTAGCCTCAGTTTCCTGATCTGTAAAAGCAGAAATAATGGTACCTTCCCCCTTCTTTGTGGTAAGCATTTAAATCAGATAATGCACGCAGGGGGTCTAGGAAGATATGAAGCTCCTAATAAATGATTGTAGTTCATGCAAATCAAATTATTATTGGGATTATCTGTGCTATTGGGACAGGCTTGCCCTCCAGAGGTGAAGGTGCCTCCCAGCTGACTCACCTGTTTCCAGTGCCCCTTGCACAAGCTCATTGTTAATCGGCTACCCAGTCTGGTTTAGTAAGCAAAGTCTTACTGTGGGAAAAATATGCAAAGGAGGGCCTTGGTAGTAATACAGACAGGTACCAAGTATCTACTTACGGACACGATTCAGCTGACACACAGAAAGGGGCGTTTATGTGCCCTAAGACACGGCCACAGGCCACAGGAGGGCAGACAACCAACTGGAACCCAGACCACCAAGCCCCCTTCCTGCTTCCTTTTCAGCATGCCATATATAGACCTTGTCTAAATTCAAGGCTGCTTCAGAATTATAAAATCAGACTGCTAAGACCACTGGTGACCTTGCTCCAAATTTGGATTAATGTGGGTAATCCTTGCTTTGTCCCCTAGTGACTTGCCCAAATCTAACTCCTGAAATACAAATATGCAAATGTTGAAAAGAGTGAGTCATTTCCATGTGCCAAACCTTCACTGTCATTTTTTTTTCCTTACAGAAATGTATTCTAGGAAAAAACAGATGAAACGATAAAAAAAAGAAAAGCTTTCTAAAGTAGACAGAGGGTTAAATTAAAGAGGTAGCCCCTTTTAGCCAGTGGTCAGGAGCCTCCCTTCTAGAAAGCACTCTCCTCTCTCCCCCACTCCCAAGGTGTCAGTGAAACTACATTGGCCATCAGCTTCTCAATAGGAGTAAGTCTTTGGCTTTTGCAGGTGAGATTGAAAATAATCCTGAGTCTTTGGGGTTCAAATCTGGTGATGCACAGACTGAGTGCTGGGGGGAGATGATGGATTCTCCCTGAGAGGTGACAGAGGAAGGGAGCAGTTCCTGTGGGAGACTTAGAAATGAGCACCCTGAAAGCTATTCTCAAAGAGAAAACCCTCGACCTTTTAAACAATAATGAAAACTTGAGAATTTGTTTTTGATTTACAGGAGAATTACAAAACTAATACCTACATTTGCTGAACCCTTAATACATAAAGGGAAACCTACTATTTTCTGTAAATTTATAATCCTTTTAAGCAGATATCATGATTATTATAAGCATTCTCATTTTATAGGTGAGGAAATTAAAATTGAGAGAGGTTAAATCACATGTTTAAAGTCACAGAGTTAGAGAAAGAGGAAGTTAGGAGTTGAACCTGGATGTCATGGGATCTGTTCTACATGTGAAACTTCTACAGGCCACAACCAGCAGGACACACTGATGTAATAAGAGAAGGGAGAAAACTTCTTGAAACTTTATGGTCATGTTTTGGTTTCTCTAGCTGGGCTGTACTCATTTACTGAACAGGTAAACTTGAGCCCCTATTTTGCTTGGAACACAGTGATAAGCACGTATTGTTGAGAAGTGAGCAGACTGAACCCAGTCTCTGCCCACTTGCAGTGGAGAGTCTAGCCACAGAGATGAGCATTAAACATGAAAGCATTTTAAGAGAAGAATGACATGATCTCTAACTCTCACTTAGGAAAGGCCTCTCTGGCTACAGTGGGAATTAGCCATGACCTCCATCAAACATCAGACTTATAAATGAGTTTGGGTTTTAAAAAAAAAGACTTGTAACTAAGAAAGTCACCTCTTCTCTTCCTCCTCTGAGATTCCCAACATTTTATTCTTCCCTTTTTTTATTATATCAAGTTGTTTTCCTTTGATTTCTGCATCTGTGTTCACTATTTGACTGTGAGCACCTTGAGTTTAGAATTTGTCCACTTTAATATCCCCAGCAACAAGCATATTGCTTGCCATATAGTTATTACATATACATATTGCCTGGCACATAATTATTACGTATGTGTATTGCTTGAGTTATTACATACACATATTGCCTGGCACATAGTTATTATATAAGTGTATTGCTTGCCACATAGTTATTACATATACGTATAGCCTGGCATATGATTATTGCATATACATAGTGCCCAGAAGATATTGCCTGGCACATAGTCATTATACATACATATTTCTTGGCATATGGTTATTGCCTGGAAAATAGTTATTAGATACATTAGTACATAGTGGCTTGCACAGAGTTACTGCCTGACATGTAGTTACTGTGTCTAGTTACTACATACATATTGCCTGGTTCATAGTCATTACATATACACAGTTATTGCCTGGCTAATAACTTTTGTTAAATAAATGGCTCTTTATTGCACATAAAGTTTAGTTATATTTTTGCCATTTAATAAATAAAAAGGTATAGAGTCCATAAAAGTCTTTACATGGTAAATATATATATGCAAACAAGATTCTTTATTAATATCCTCTACCAATAGTCTCAAGCACATTCACTTTAAGCCTCCAGGCCTTACTGAAATATTGTTTCTATTTGCTATATGGTCACTATCGTCAATCAGATGAAAAGGCCTGCTAATTACCAGTGGCACAGGAGATGGGTCTGTGTTGACCTGTCTAGTGATCATTCCTTGTTTGAGCATTAAATTAATGACAGCTGGTTTCTCTTTAGTTGGTAAAGTAAAAAGGATATTATTTAAACTTAGTAAAGTAGAAAATTTTGTTTATGTGTGTTATTTTACTTACAAAATTAATAGGCTCTTTTCCTCTTTAAAATAAAAACAATGTGTGTCAAAAGTCATAAGGAGGAAATAGAAGTTCATCGTGAATTATAGTAAGAACTGAAATGTGGATAGACACAAGCTTCTCATTTGCTTATTGTTGATCTTAATTAAATACAACATACATTTGTATTTTAAAATTACACGTATTTATTTCCATCTGTGCTCTTCCCGATCTATAATTCTAGTTTTAATGCTGGAATTACCTTGTATTCATCTATTTCCGAGCGTCCCAGGCTCAGCTCGTTGTGACTTCAGTTTTCTACCCACTCAGCTCATCTCTGTGCCTTCCCCCATTTATGGTCAGTCAGTCAGTCAGTGAGCACTTCCCAAGCCCTTCCTCTTTCCCGGGTGCTGGATTAGTCTCTGAGGATACTGCACTGAGGAAGGTACAGTCCTTGGTAGGGAACTCAAGATCTGCTGAGAAGAGCAGCACTCTACTCATGTTTAGTATCAAAATCCAGAACACGCTTTCAACGAGGTAATTCACACTGCAAGGGGTCGGCACAGAATGCCAGTGACATTCAATTGACATCATATTTTCCCCTTTCTGATAGCACTGCCAAAAAAAATGCTAGGAAAGTTCTCATTCCAGACTACTTCCCTGGAATGCTGAGACCATGACAATACGTAAGGGATTTGAAGTGCTTTAAAACCTGTGAAGTATAATTTCAGCAGCAATACTTGTGAGACACTTTAGCATTCAAAGTTTTAAGCACCTTTAGCTCATAGAGATGGCTGAGCTGGAAAATGTCACACCCACTTTACAGGTGCAAAAAGGGGGGTAACTGAGGGACTCAGGGTGCACAGCTTATCCTGTATACATAGCTATAATTGGTCATAATAATTTTGCTTGTTCCCATCTCCATGATTTAATCACATGGAGTATTTTACAGCCTGCAGCTCAACGTCTGGTGCATAGCAGGTGTGCAGTGAATGTTCCTTGAAACTGATTCTGAATCTTATGCTACAACCCCGCCCTCTCTCCAAGTGATGGGTGTCTTTCTGGGAACACCATGGAATAAGGAGGAGGGGTGTTTGGCCTCCTCCCAGTAACCAGTGATTGTCCACCATTTATACTGGTACATCACAATCAGTAGTGAAGTGTAAATAATTTTTACTGATAAAAATGCGTAACACCATCTGATTGATGTTTGCTAATGATTTATTTTTTGGAGTAGACTCACAACTATTCCTAGTAAATGTCACTCTCACTTTAGTGTTCAGATGTGCTTTTTTGGAGGCAGGCAAAGGGTAGATGTATGAGCGGGCAGCGGGGAGCTGAGTCTCTTCATTTCCTGGCTTGGGCTCATCCCCACATCCTGGATTCTGATTTTGGAGCAGAAAGAGGCAAAGGTAGCGATGGCCTATGTCAAGAGACTCTGGCATGGAGTGGCACCTGTGGCTCAAAGGAGTAGGGTGCCCACCCCATATATTGGAGGTGGCAAATTCAAACCCGGACCTGGCCAAAAACTGCAAAAAAAAAGAAAAGAAAAAGAGACTCTGACACAAAACATCTTGGGCTATGCTATCCACTGCTTGCCCACCTTCAGCACCCTGGGCCCAAGGAGGGAAAGAGGAGGCCAGCGCAATGCAGAGTAGGGACAGGGGAGGACGGAGGGTAATCCTGAGGAAGGAAGAGTGCCCTGTCCCCTGGGCATGGGCCTAAGAGGACCAGTCTCAGCATATCAGACAGATGGTTCTTCCCTGGCAAGTAGGCAAATGAGCCTATGGAAACCCCAGCAACATCACGGTCCCCATACGTGGAGCAATCCTGGGAAATAGCCTCCAGCCCTTCCTGGGGAAAAAATTGGCAACAGCCGGTATATGGCAGGGAGTCCAGGTTCCAGACAAAGTGTGGGGTGAGGGGCATCAGAGACCTAGAATGTTGGAGGGGAAACTGAGTCTGATCAGTCAAAAGAGGATTGGAGAACAGAGAAAGGCTGAGATCGATGCCACACAGGTAAGGCTCACCCTGCAAAACTGTCTCCTGGATCCTTGACAACAAAAGCTACTCCAGACTCATCTAGTGGTGGAGAGAAGGCTCCTCCTATTCCCTGGCCCTGGGAGCTGAGAGCAGGATGCGGACTTCCTGCTGCAGCCTCTGACCTTCTCCATCTAGAGTGGCGCCCTCTACCCCTGGAGCACTACTGCCTTCCCAGCCTTGCCCTGCTCCTCTTTCCTGCATTAAATGCCCCATTGCCAATCTCACATCATGTCCTTTGTCCTGGTTTACTTCTTTTTGGAGGAGGAAGACATCCTCCAATAACTCTCAGAAACCAGGTATATGGAAGGTCAAATTTTTGACACCTTGCATATCTAAAAATGCCTGTATCCCCACCACGCCCGTAGCTCAGTGTGTAGGGCACCGGCCACATGCACCAGGGCTGGTAGGTTGGAACCCAGCATGGGCCTGCTAAAAAACAAAAAAATAGCCAGGCATTGTGGCGGCGTCTGTAATCCCAGCTACTCAGGAGGCTGAGGCAAGAGAATTGCTTGAGCCTAGGAGTTTGAGGTTGCTGTGAGCTGCCACGCCAAGGCACTCTACGGAGGGCAACAAAGTAAAACTCTGTCTCAATAAAAATAAAAATTAAAAAATGCCTTTATCCCACCCTTACACATAGAAATCTGATTTTTTTTTTGGCCAGGGCTGGGGTTTGAACCCGCCACCTCCAACATATTGGGCCGGCACCCTACCCTTTTGAGCACCGCCCCTCACAGAGAATTCTGAGTTGGAGATTATTCCTTAGAATTTTGAAGGTGTTACTCCATTGTCTTCTAGTTCCAGTGTTGGTACTAAGCAATCCAAAGACATTTTCCTCAGTTCTTGTCTGAGTCTTATTCCTCTCTGCAAACTTTTAAGATGTCCTTGTCCCAAAAGTTGTAAAATTTCACAATGATGTGACTTAGCTGGGTATGTTTTTTATTTATTTATTTATTTATTTTGGCATTTGGTGGGCCCTTCAATTCTGGGAAACAGTTTTAAATTATTCCCTTACTTGTTTTCTGTGATTTCCTTTCTGGAATTCCTATTATTTTAATATTCCTAAGTCAGTCTTCTGATGTATTTATTTATTCTTATGCTTTCCATTGCCTTCATTTTTTTTGTTGTGTGTATATATAACCCATCTACTGAGTGTGATTCCCTAAATGTTTTCTCCTCTAATTTTCTACTCCCTACATGGACTGCATTCCCCTCCAAATCTCCTTTCTCTGTTTTGGACTCCACCTTCCATGCTAGCGGCTTTCCATGGGTACCTGCTATGATTTAAAAACTAAAAACGGGAGATGAAAGCTGGTTGAGTCTGCAAGTGAGACTTGTCAGTGTAAGTGTCGCTGTAGGACAGCGGGCTGGAAACCTCAATGGCGGTCCCTTTGGTTCTTTTTTCTTGGAACTAGGCAAATTACCTAGACTTCTAGAGATCCTTCCAATGCCCTGTGTGTGGTGGGCATTATAAAGGTCCCCAAAGAGACCCGTGTCCTAATCCTTAGAACCTATGAATGTGTTACCTTTCATATCAGAGATGTGTGCAGATGTCATTATGTTAAGGACCTTGACATGGAGAGATTATTCTGTGTTATTCAGTGAGCCAGAGGTAATCACAAAGGTTCTCATACAAGGGAGGCTTCAGTCAAAGGAGACTTGACTCTGAAAGCAGAGGTTGAGTGAGGAGGAGCCACGAGCCAAGGGATGTGGGTGGCCTCTCGAAGCAGAAATAGGCAAGGAAACAGATTCTCTCCCAGGGCCTCCAGAAGGGACCTGGCCCTACTCACACTTTGATTTTAGCTATTGAAACTGATTTGGACTTCTGACCTCCAGGACTATAAAATAATAAAATTGCATTGTTTTCAGCCACTGAGCTTGTGGTGCTTACAACAGTAACAGGGACCTCATACAGCCTGTCTCTGGCCGCTGGTGGTGGGGTGGTCTTGGCTCTCTGTGTGCAGACATGTACTCAGCACCTTTTGTTAGTGGGAGACCCTGCCTCGACTATACCTGTGCCCTTCAGTCCACAGAAATTCTGTTGAACCCTCACCCTCTCCAGCACACAAATCTCCAATGTCTCCCAGGTGGGAGGGGCAATCTCCCAAAAATGTGAACCAAGGGCGGGGTTCCAGGACCCACAGGCTCTCTCCTCTCCTCAGTTCTAGTTGTCCCTGAAGCTGCCAATGCCTGAGCCAGCTGCAGGCTGGCCTGACTCTCAAGGTCCAGCTTTCTCCAATCCACCATCCTCTGCTTTCAGCTACTCAGATGCTTCTGTTATCTACTCTCCATTCTCCTGGTCTTCATCAGAGCATGTCCTTTAAAAAAGAAACAAACAAAGAACTCTTCTCCTGTAGTTTTAGTGGAGTGTTAAAAAGAATAAAAAATTTTTTTTTTTTTTTTTTTTGCAGTTTTTGGCTGGGGCTGGGTTTGAACCCGCCACCTCGGGCATATGGGTCTGGCACTCTACCCCTTTGAGCCACAGACACTGCCCAAAAGGAATAAAACTTAACACATGTGTTTAATCTGCTGTTTTTGCCAGAAAGGCTTCTCATCCTTCCTTCACACCTGAAATCTGAACCCAGGGAATGTCCTGGGGGCTCCTGTGCACACATCCTCCACCTCTGTGTCTCACAGGGTGACATTGCAATATCACCTCTCTGGCTACTGGGATGGGGATCTCCCCACCTGCCAACCTTCCCCTTCTTTATGTCACCCTTGCTCAGGGCTGGCACAACAGTGTGCCCAGACTGGTTGCAGTAGTTGTTAAAATACTGAAGTACTCCCCAGCTGTTTGTGAATAGCCACTGTCTTCAATCCCCTGAGTCCCCCCCACCCCCAGCACACCCAGAGCCACCACAGCTGCTCCCCGGCTACAGCAATCAGTTCAGGCCACCATACAAATAATCAGAAAGCTGGTGACTTAACAGAAATGTCTTCTCTCACATCTGGAACCTGGAAGTCCAGGAAGAAGGTGTAAGCAGGATCAGTGTCCTTTGAGGCCTGTCTCCTGGGCTTGCAGCTGACCATTTTCTTGCTACCCCTCACATGGTCCTCCCTCTGTGCACACACCTGGTGTCTCCATGTGTCCTGATCTCCCCTTCATATAAGGACACCAGTCAGATTCATTAGGGCCTATTCTAAGGGCCCCAGTTTAACTTAATAATCTCCTTAAAGGTTCTGACTTCAAATGCAGTCACATTCTGTGGTACTGGGGGTAGAGACCCAACAAATGAGTTTAAGGAAGATACATTTCTATCCATAACAGTGGCATCGCCAGATTGGGCCCAGGATTCTGACTGCCTTGTTTTCCTGCCTTGCTTGTGGTTGCATATCTGGAATAGCAGCTCTGAACCCCACACGTTCTTAATTTCTTACCACAAGCCTGGGCTAGGAGACCAAGGCTGGCAAGACAGCCACAGTCCTAGGCCCCCGCCCTGCCACTGGGAGCGTAATGGGAAACCATGAAGCTGTTTGTTATTGTGTCACGTTTTTATGTCCCTACTGCTAAAAATATTTTAAAATAAAAATAAAAACAATACCTACTATACCTGTGTATTATATGACTCTAAAATAAAAACTCTCAGGTAGTCCCTTGAAGATCTGGCCTACTTCTGTTTACATTTCAGGCTGCAGTTAGAAAAGATAGTAAGAAATCTTTGGACAATGACCCACCAGTCAAACCTCATTTAAGTAAACCTTTTAAAAAATGTCCACAGAGGGTAGAAAACCTTCATGAGAAAACATATTATCGTGGATCAAAGCAGAGTTTTTGGAATCACACAGACACACATTTAAATTCTGCTTCTACTACTTATTAATCGTGTGACCTTGAGCAAACTGCTGAACCCCTTAGCTCCCTGGCTTGTGGTAATACCTGGCTCAAGAGGCCATTGTCAGAAACCAGTGAGATCGTGAACACGCAGCGTCCACACGCGGTCTGGAGGGCAGAGTGGGTTGCTCGGGAAATGTAGGCTTCCTCCCCTCTCCCCTGAGACCCCCATCAGTCAGACCCCTGCCCCTCCCAATGTGGCAGCTGGGCCCCAGCTCACTCTGTTCTTAATAAAATCCTTCATCCCCTTTCACCCAACCAAGAGGGTTTGTGCAAATCCTATGTTAATAGATTCCTTTGACCAATTCGCTCAGCAGGTTTTACATTTGAAAGCCTATTTGACAGTTTCCCTCGGCTTCTTTCAAGGGCTGCAGGGAAGGTCTTGAAACCTCTCAGAGATTAACTTCTGGCTCTCTCAGCGACTCCAAGCAGCCCCCTGCATGTGGGCCTCTGGCTTCTGTCCTCAGCTTCCCCTCTTTTTCTCCTCCCTACCCCCAGAGAAGGTAAAGGCAAACTTACCCACAAAGTGTGGAAAAGAAATGCAGAGGAAAGGAGGCTAAAATTAACATTTCCACACCTTTTCATTAAATCTGTGACCTCATTCGGTTTCCTCCCCAGCACCCAGTGCAGTCAGCATCATACTTCCCCATTTCACAGAAGAGGAGAGACCCAGGTTCAGAGAGGTTAGTTAAGGAGCACGAAGCCACACTAAGCGGCAGTGAGATTTGACCTCAGGTCTGTGGGGCCGAATCCAAGTCCAGCGCTCTTTCCAATGTTGGGGCTGCTGCCTGGGGCTCCTGGGCTCTCCCTACAGCCTCTGTCCTCTTCTAGAACATCCACCATGTTCTCCTTTGTGTTGTGGTTCCTTGGGGCCAGGTCTTCCCTCCTTGACTCTTTTAGGACAGACGAGGTGCCTGACCCTTCATTTTAAGAGTTAAACGAATGAGTGCACAAATGAATGAACATATAAATGAACGGACAACATATCTATAAATAAATGAATGTGTAAATGACTGACTGGATGGATGGATAGACGGATGAATGTAGAGACAAACACATGTAGGGAAAAGTAGATGCTGCACCGACGCAGAGATGAACGCACCCACATTCACTGAGTAGTGGACTGCAAGAATGGATTAGTAGGCGAATGCATGAATATGTCAACAAGTAATAATATAAATGAATGTGAGAACTAATGCGTCAATAAGCACATACATGAATGAGTCAAACTGAACAGGCAAATGAAAATATGAGAGTGAATAAATACATTATTATATAAGTGCCTTTAATGCCAGGAGGAATGAATGAATGAACATATGAATGGACTGATGAATGCATACATGCAGGAATGAATGAGTGAGTGAATGGGCCAACAAATGGGTGAGTGAATGCCTTCCCTGTTCCCCTCAGACTGCCCCACCCCCTGAGCTTGCCTCATGATCAGAAAGCATATGATTCAGACAGCCAGTGAGATTTCAGGAGGGGGAATTACGGTTGATACTAAGGTCTGGACTGGGACTAAGGGTTAGGACCCATCTGTGCATAGACAATGGCATTTGATGGAGTCTCCTGTAGCATCTGCCACAGCCCCTAACAACAGACATGGAGGTGGTCGTCAGGAGCCCCCTGGCTCCAGCAAGTGGGAATTATCAGCCACTGCTCCAGAAAAGCTTCAGGGTAGGGCCAGTCACACTCTGCCCAGGGTTCCTTTTGCTCTACTACGCAGCACCCCACTCTCCCCCCCCCCCCCAGCCTAGAGCACCACAGACAAGGAAATTAATTCTTAGCATCTAAGAACAGCCTCCTTTAATGAACAGGCTGCTGCAATATCTTTGCAACAAGCAGCAACCCACATGTTCGATTACAACAGGTTGAGCCATTCCACACTCCCCAGTGCCAGGACTCAGGGAAAGAGGGAGAAAAAAATCCATCTAAACACTAAGGAAGAATACACACTTGGTGACCCAGCAGCCCAAGGCCCTGGCTCTGTCCAGGTGGGAAGAGCTGTGGTGTATCTTGCTGCCCAGCTCCGCTGCCCGCCCGTTGCTGAGCAAGCGCCTCTTCGCTGCCTTTTTCTACATCTGAACCACAGTGGGTTTGGAATGACTGACACCTTCTCCTCTCTCAGCCTTGGAAGCCGATTTGGTCAGGATGTGGCACACCGACCTTTCAGGTCCCCTTGGCAACCCTCAGCACCTCACCTCCTGAGGATTGAGCTTCTAAAAGGACCCTGAGGAGACAAAACTTGTGGGTGAGAATCAACAGCTTCCCCTTTGTTTCTTTGCTGCCACAGTCAGCCCAGGTGGGCGGCTGTTTGAGAGGAGAGGTTGGTGGGGAGGAAAGGCTGTCGGGGGAAGTTCTGAGCGGCATGGAAAGAGGCTGTGTTCCTGGTGCCAGGGGAGAGGGTGCAAACACTAGGAAGATTCCTAGGGACAGCGACTCCCACTTTCAATTTTCACTCCTGTCTCTGCTTGTCTCATGATGCAACCTTACAGTAATACCTGCCGCTGGAGGTCAGGTGCCTGTTTGGCCGAGACACTTGTCTGTCACTGAATTATTTAATTAAGCATCTCAGCTTCACACATGCCCTCACTCACAGCTAAGGGTCAGCAGGTGGGGAGGGGACCTGTGCCATCTGTGTCCTCTCCAAGTTGTGGAGGCAGCATGTGTCCGACACAGCACCTCTCATCCCTGTCCCTGGTTTCCTTTCTTCATGCAGGATCGTGTGAAGTGTGTGTTTTTCACAGAGGGTTTTGACCAGAGCATCAGTGTAGCTATTCCTTCTTTCCCCAGTTTAACTATGTGGTTCGCTTGGGGAGAGGGGGGTGGGACAGGGAGGGGCAGGTGACTGTGTCAGGAGAAAGAACTTGGTCTGAGTGACTCACTCCAAAAAGCAGCCACTGACAAAGACAGTGATGTGCAAATTACTGATTTTTATTGGGCACTTTGGGGAATAAAGTTGTTTGTCAGGAAATGAAAGAGAATGTTTGTGCTTATAAAATTATATGGAAAATCAATGTGGTGTTAAGTATATTTTTCAGTTATTTGAGTCGAGGACTGTTCTGTAGCCAATTCTTGCAAGCCCTAAGGGAGGCAGAGGTGTCCAGAGCACAGCCAGTGGGCCAGCTGAAAGGTCAGGCCGCCTCGATGCTGGATGCTGCACTCACTCGCAGGGGAGAGGCCGGGGTGGACTTCGCAGGCCACGCAAAGTTCTAAATGTGGTTGTTAGCCCTTGTCACTAATAGCAGCACTCAGGACCTGAGGACAGCATTTGACAGACCACTTTGAAGTCTCATCCTATTTCTATTTTTTCTTTTCTTGTACCCCAGTTTGGGGATTCTGAGCTGTGAGCCCTGCCACAGGTGGGTGATCCCTGGAGGGATTGGAAGTTCATAAAAGCATAGCGCAGGAGAGGACCTCTGCTTTGATTTGGTGACTTTAGAGATTCCTACCATCAGTGGAACTGGGGTGTTTGTGGCTCCCAAGTGGATCTGTAGGTCTGCCCAGCCCTAGACCTTGGCCAAGAATATGAAGGGAGAACACAGGAACAGCCTAGGCTCCTGCACATTCGGAAAGCATCTGATATCGTGTCATTGCTGAGGGGCTTTGACATGAAGAAATGAGTAAGAGGCAGGTGCCAGGCCAGGCTTGGGGGCTCAGGCCTATAATCACAGCACTTTGAGAGGCCGAGGAGGGTGGATCCCCTGAGCTCAGGAGTTTGAGACCAGCATGAGCAAGAGCGAGACCTCATCTCTTAAAAAATAGCTGATGTTTGGCAGGTGTCTGTAGTTCCAGCTACCCAGGAGGCTGAGGCAAGAGGATCACTTGAGCCCAAAAGTTTGAGGTTGCTGTGAGCTGTGAGACCACGACACTCTACCAAGGGTGACAAAGTGAGATGCTGTCTCAAAAAAAAAAAAAAATAGAGTCTGATGCCAAACAATCTAGGCAGAGCTCTTGGAAGAGCAGAAATTAAGGGGCAAGAAGCTACCAACAAACACTCACCTGTAACCATCAATCCTTTAGGAAGACAAAGTGTGATTACTTTGACAATACTGAATTGGGAGCAGACAGTCTGCTCTGCCGTTCCTTCCCCGCGTGACCCACGGCAGATGCCTGGCCTTCCTGGGCTGCTTCTGTTTGTCTGTGTGCTTTGTTCCAAGGAGCCTCTTGCCTTGTCTTCCTGCTCTAAATTCTGTGACCTGAGGAGGAGGAGGTCTTCCTGATTAGTGCAGACTGAAGTGTAGTCCATGAGGGTGGAATCAGACTGAAGGGGATGTAAATCGTGCTGTGTCCCTCACTGGCTGTGCGCCTTACCTATGTCATGTCCCACTCCAGGGCTTTGGTTTCCTCATTGGATAAGCAGATTTCTGGTTGGTTAGCACAGTGCCTGGTGCCTCGTAGCCACAGTAGAGCTATCCTGAGAATACTGCCCTGAGAATAAAGGGCAGTAACGCATGCCAAACATGGAACCCTGGGCCCCCACTGCAGACACACGGTGGCTACCACCATGACCAAAGAAAACAACACACTTTAACAAAGTATCCTTCTGCTTGTACTTATGGGAACAGTTGCAAAAATAAATAATAAATTCCAACTAATTATTCTCAAAATGATCCCTCTTGCAACCACATGATATGTACAATCGGAGGACTGTGATAAAAAGACACCCACAGCAAAAAGCCCTGGATTCAAATTCTATCTTTCCTCCTATGCACTGATTTCACCATCTTTGAAAGGAGAACAAGAACCAAGAACTGTTGGAGAATTACATTTTGTAATATCTGCAAAGGAAATGTCCCACAGTGCTTGGGGCACTGGATAAATGGTGCCAGTTATTATAGTAACATTATTTATTTGAGATCCTTCGTTTACAAAATAAAGATCAAAGAATAAGCAAAACCTAAATGTGTATTCCACATAACTTTCTGGAGAGCTGGGCTCTGTTTTCGCCACAAGAAAGCTTCTCCCTGCCTGCCTTTTTCCATTGACTCACTCACTCTTTGTTTTTTTTAAAGTGATGAGTAGAGATAATTGAAAATATGATCTGGGTTTTACTCAAGCAGTAGAAATTTCTCAAGGCTTTCAATTGTGTTGCAAACACCATCCCCAATGGTTCCTGCTTATTTCAGCAATAGAATCTCCTTGCCAGAGAGCAGTGAAGTTTGGGGGTGAATCATCTCTTGAGGATAGGACACAGATGGCCATGACTTTGACCTATGGCAATTACAGACCCACGGAATGGGGTCTGACTGAGCACTTGATGGTGTGAATGAGAACCACAAATCCCTGGAAAATACAAACCATGACTGGCCTCATTCTCATTTCTAGTCTTGTAAAAATTGATGCAATAAATGCCTTCAGAGTCGCAAACAATTGGTTAAGTTCTTGCTTCATTTGGGGTCTCAAGGACATGAGTTTGTGAACGTACAGATCAAGACTGTTTCCGAAAGGAAAGTTTAAAAAGTTTTAAAACATACTGATCAAAGTTAGGTGATGAAAATACTTTTACTACATACAGCGTTTTCAAACTTACTTGCAATTATATTTGCTTATTATTTTTATCCTGTGGATTTCTCTATAAAAATCTATTATAGGTTTCTCTACTAACTTGTAATATGAGTCTCTCTATTAACCTCTAGTGTGAGTTTTTCTATAATTGTCTAGTACAGACTCTTCTTTGCTCATAGGATGGATACAGTATTGTTCATTCACTTGCCCTCACAGGCTCACTCGTGCTCTCCTGTTCTCCCTCTCTCATCTTCCCTTTCTCTCTCTCATTCTCTCTCTCTGTCTCTGTCTCTCTCTCTCTCACACACACACACACACAATTCCCTTGCATTATAGTGATCTTTCCTCCAATGCAAAAAAAGGGGGGCAGGAAAGGGCAACAAGTTAATTTAAAAGTTATTTGTTTAGAAAATAAAATGGACGGCTCGGCGCCTGTAGCTCAACTGGCTAAGGCGCCAGCCACATACACCTAAGGTGGCGGGTTCAATCCAGCCCGGGCCTGCCAAAACAACAATGACGGCTGCAACCAAAAAATAGCCAGGTGCTATGGCAGGTGCCTGTGGTCCCAGCTACTTGGGAGGCTGAGGCAGGAGACTCGCTTGAGCCCAGGAGTTGGAGGTTGCTGTGAGCTGTGATGCCACAGCACTCTACCCAGGGGGACAGCTTGAGGCTCTGTCT
>CAUYTI010064600.1:0-24072 GCA_963575145.1 Galago senegalensis
AAAAAAAAAAAAAATAGCCGGGTGTTGTGGTGGGCGCCTGTGGTCCCAGCTACTTGGGAGGCGGAGGCAGGAGACTTGCTTGAGCCTAGGAGTTGGAGGTGCTGTGAGCTGTAATGCCACAGCACTCTACCCAGGGGGACAGCTTGAGGCTCTGTCTCAAAAAAAGAAAAAAAAAAAAAGAGGTCAGCACACAAGCCCCTAGAATCCACCTCCACCAGACAGGCTACTCACCTTTCAGCTCATCAGCAGCGAAGAAGGCAGTGAGACAGTCCTCCAGAGTGACAACAGGCCCCCAAAACCAGCTGGGTGTACAGGATACCACAAACCTAGAGACAAAAAAGGGGTGCCAGGTGCTGCAGGGTCTGGACACAAATAGCACTTGGGGGGGGATTTGGACTGAAGTCTGTTCAGGTATGAGCCCCAAAAGAACCTGAGGAATCACTCTACCGAGGCCTCTACTCCAGAGGCCTGGAGCTAGACACCTCTTGGGCAAGAGACGTGACCACTCACTAAGCCTGGCCTTCCCCACCTATGACAGCCAGGCAAGACAGCCCCAAGAAACCAGCAACTGGCCAGACTTCCCTTCTGCCCACCATGTGGTCACCTTCCTGCTGTCACTGACCTTCAGCTCCACAGCACCATCCAATTCTAGCCTCCCCAAAATGGCCAAGGAACCCCCCAACCCCAGCCATTTAGCAAACACCCTTTGGCCCCTCCAGACCCTCCCAGGCTCCTGAAAACACTAGTAGTTCACTTGCAGTCTGTCTCCGCCCCAGGGAAGCCAGGACAGCACCCAGGACAGGGCCCAGCCTTGTGCCCAGCTGGCAGGAGGGTAAGCGCACCATCGGACATACTCCATGATGAAGGCCAGCCAGCCTTGGGCAGCATAGCTATCCCCACAGGCACCTGGCTTGGCCGGCACATTCTGGTATATGGCTGAGTGGAGCTTGGCCAGGTCCTCCTTGCCAGGAATAGGCAGTGACAGGTCCTGGAATGTCTCCACTGTGGTGGACACCTGTAGAGTTGAAGGTCAGTCTGGTGCCTACCTTCTGGCAGCATCTGTACCCCAAACCCCAGCTGGCAGGTAAGGGGCAGAGGGCCGGTTCTCCATGCCCTGGACATGGGAGCTCCACAGCAGGGCCCTTCCCTGGAGGAGGGCAGGAAGAACTGATGGAGAGCCCAGCCCAGCCCAACCAGAAGGAGGGCGGCTGAGGCCACTGGCAACCCAGTCTGGCTCTCCTCATCCATGGGGAACCCACCCGGTCACAGGTGAGACACTGCACGAGGCTGAGAATGGAGCCGTCAAAGATGTCTGAGATGACACTACGGTAGTGCTGCTCCTTCCGCCTCCGGCTGCCAGAGCTCATGACCTGGGCTGGGGACAAAGCAGCAGAGTAGGCCCAGCCTCCAGGCACCCAGGCATAGCATGGGCACAGGCACCAGGGTGTCTGTATAATGGAACTCCACCCCACATGTCCCAGAGAGCTATAAAGGTTGAGAGATGCCACCTGAGTCCTCAGCACAACCCCTCGTAACAACTGCTTAAAGATGGCACGACTCATGCTCCCAGCCCCAGGCTCATCTCCCCTCTCTGCTACCTTCCGAACCTTTCTTCAGCACATATGATGGCCCCATCCTCACAGGGCTTGCACGAGGAGGACTGCTGGACAGCTTGGCATGGCCCTCATGGTGGACAGGGCTGCAAGGGCGGGAGGAGCTGCGCAGCTGGGCATCATTGTCTGGCTCTGGGAGCAGAGAGGGGACCTCACTGAAGCACGGCATCTAGTTTGGGGTCTCTGATGCAGCTCCACAGCCTCAGTCTCCCAGGATGAAGGCCTGAACCGAGTGTGCCTTCTCAGCCCTGTGCCCACCCCGGCCCTGACAGACAGAACAGAGCTGTCCTGGCTCAGGGCCTGTAGCACAGTGGTTACAGTGCCAGCCACATGCACTGAGGCTGGCAGGTTTGAAACTGGCCTGGACCAGCTAAACAACAATGATAACTGCAACCAAAAATAACCAGGTTTTGTAGCAGGCACCTGTAGTCCCAGCTACTCGGGGAGGCTGAGGCAAGAGAATCACTTAAGCCCAAGAGTTTGAGGTTGCTGTGAGCTATGATGCCACAGCACTCTACTGAGGGTGACATAGTAAGACTGTCTCAAACAAACAAACAAACAAAAAACCCCAAAGCTTTCCTTTCTGTTCCCAGCTGCAGGCTACGGGGCAGGGCTCTGTGTCAGGCTCCAGCTCCAGCTCCAGCTCCATTAGCTGGGTGAACCTGGTCATAGTACCAAGGCTGACTTCCCATCTGTAAGCTTGGGTCTCATGGAGGAACCCACCCCTCAGTGGGCCACTGTATGTCGCTGCTTGGCACACAAAGGGACCAGATAGACAGAACTGTGATTTCTCCTAGTAGCCCTTAGTCCACTGATACCTGGTGTCTGGCAGGGACTTGTGGACTGTGGTGACGGTAGCTGCGCCTCTGTGAGCTGGTCATTAAGGGCAGCCATGGCCGTATCCACATCAGCATCCTCGTCCACTTGCTCCGAGTTTGTGCGCTGCTGGCCCCAGGAGAGCTTGCGGTCCTTCATTCGCTCCTTTTCGGAGATGGCACGGCCCGCCTCATCTGGGATCAGCAGCTCTGCCTCAGCCTGCGAGCTGCCCCCGCCACGACCCTGCCCGTCACCCTCACCCCGGTCACTGCTTGAGTCACAGGACAGGAACTCATCCTCTGATGGGCTCTGGTCGCCTTCCCGCTTCTCGTCTGTGTCACTCGAGTCTGAGTCCCGAGCCTCTGTCAGTGCCATTGATGCCACTGCTGGCTCTTTGAGCTCCTCATGCAACTGGTCCATCAGGCAGCGCAGGAACTCCTGGGTGTCCTAGAACCAGGTGCGGCATCAACAGGCTTTTGCCGGAACAGAAGGATCTGGCCTCGAGCACCCCACTGCTTCTGCTGGAGGATTCAGCCTCTGTCTAGTGGGTCTTCATGGGGTTGGGCTGCTCAACCCCCACAGAGGCCTCCCAGGGTTGTCTGTCTTAGCTAAGAACACTGAGGCTCAGAGAGGGTAAGAGATATCTCTCAGGGTAAAGTGGGAGGGCCAGATGTGCACCTGGGTCCATAGACTCCCTAATTCATGCTCAGTCACCTATCACTCTGCTGTGAACTCAGTATAGGAGGAGAGAGGGGAGGTATGGCACTCACTTTTAAATTTATCCTGCTCCCCAAAGGCAGGGGGCCCAGGGAAGGATGAGGGAGCCTGACACTATCCAAAGGCCTCAGCCCAGCCCTGCACTGTGTGACACCACCCACAGGTCAGGCCACTCTGAGATCCACCCTTCCTCTGGCTCCCCCTTCTCCCTCTCCTGGTCCTTCTACCAGCCCCCGCATACTCTCTTGTCCCCCTCAGCTGTGTGCCCGAATCTTCCCTTATGACAGTGAGGCCTGAGTACAGGCCTGGGGCAGGCTCTCATCTGCCCACAGACCTGGGTATGACTTGAACCAAGCTGCCTCTGCAGGCTGGATGGGTCTCAAATCACAGCAGTGACAGTATTATTCTGGCCACTCTGTGACTGGGCCACCAGCCCAGCAGGAGGTCAGAGCAGTGGGACATCTGGCAGAGCTGCCCACTGAACCCAGGCAAAGAGTTGTGCACTCACACAGGTGGTACACTGGAAGGTAGGAAGGTGGGATGCCAACCAGCACAGCTGGTGGCACGCTACTCATGGTGGTAGCAGGCCATGGAGGGCCTGGGTTCCGAATCCAGCTCTTCTCTGGCAGTCCCTGACCCAGATGTTAGAAGCAGGCCCCCAGCCCAGGTCCTAACAACGGGGCCTGGGCAGCAGCCTGGGGTCTGATCTGAAAACGGGCTGGCTCTCCCAGAGCTGATGGAGGGAAGGCAGGCTCAGGGTGGATTTCCTTAGGCAAAGTGTCAGACTCCAGGATCAGAGGAGTGACACACCAGCTATGTTATGTCAAGGAGAGGGACACAGCCCTGTGTCAGGCATACCGAAAGCCCCTTTATTTTATGTATTTATTTTTGCTGTGGCTGGGTTTGAACCTGCCACCCCTGGTATATGGGGCTGGGCGCCCTACTCCCTGAGCCATAGGTGCCACCCTGAAAGCCCCTTTAAGAATGAGCCTTTAACACGCCATCTACTTCTCTTCTGGTTCTTCCTTTTAACAAAGTCCTGGGTATTCCTTGACAGAATTTTAATCCATGCAGAAGCATAAAGCATCCTCTGGCCATAGTTGCTCTATCTTTCAGACTCAGAATAGTCCCCTACATTATACCCAAGAACCAGAGAAAGGGATGGTCCTGCCAGAATCCATGTGGATGTCACACAGCCCAGAGCCAAGGGCCAGCAGGCTGCCTCGCAGAGTCTGGCAGCGCTGTGTGAAGGACGTGCTCAGCTAGGCCTGAACCCCATCCCTGCTACTCTGCATTGTGTGGCCTGAGTGGCGTGTAGAACCTCTCCGGGCCTCAGCTCCTCACCTGTAACATGTGGGTGAGTCCTGTGAAGATTAAAAGGGCTGCACTCACATGGCATGGCATGACCACTTAATAAGTGGTCATGGTAAACTCGGATCATTGTGGATATTAATACTCCTCAAAAAGAGGGGTGTTCAGGCAGCACTGGGCTTCTCAAGCAGGAGTCAAATGCCCAACAGCTCTCACCCTGGGAAAGGACAGCAGGCAGGGTGATGGGGGCAGAAGGAGAGGGCCAAAGGCCCATGCAAGCACCTCTCCACCTGTGGTCTCACATCCAGGCAACAGGAGAGGTGACCCAGACAGGTCCAGCTCTGGAGCAGTCTGGGGCAGGCACCTGCAACGCAGGGACCGCCAGCTCAGGGCTGAGGCTTAGAGGTGGTTTGCTCTGCTTTGCCTTAGTCTTGGGATTTTATTCAATAGGAAAATATGGTTGGTTTTAAAGATGTTCACCATATTAAAAACAATTTTTCTAATCAAAATTTTTACATTAATAACAGTGAAATTTTGCCCATGAGTTGGGGAATAAGAAACCATGTGCCCCTTCGAGTGCAGAGTTGAGGGTGGACTCAGGCTGCTTGAATGCAAATTTCCCCCCCAGCAGGTATCGGCTGTGTGGCCTGCACATGTCACTCAGCCCCGGAGCCGCAGTCTCCCCATCTGTAAAGAGGGGCTAACTACCAGAAGGCTTCTGGGAGGCTCCAACGTCCTCATACATGTTATGGGCTTAGGTGGTGAGAGCCTGGTCCATGGGGCCTGCTACCATTTTCCACTCTGGCTTTGGCTTCAAAGGCAAGCCTGGTGATGGCCCCAGGCATCTCCTGGGCAGCTAAGATGGCTTACCTGCTGAGCATAGCCTCGGAACATAGGGTTGACCAACTTGATGCCATGAGATAGGCTGGTGGGGACCACATAGCTCGGCCTGTGGGAAGACCACATCCCTTAATCCAGGAGGCCTGGCTGGGCTACTCAATTCAGCCAAGAAGACTGGACAGACTCAGAGGCACTTCCTGAGATCTGGGGAGGTGCCTCCCCAGCCAGGACCCCAACAGGCTTACACAACTCTACAGATAAGAAGGAAAGCATCAAGTCATGGTCACCTTGCCTAGACAGGGAGCTCTTGACCAGGATGGCACAGTTTCCTGCTAGGCCACGACAGGTCCACTTTAAAGACTGCTTTCATTCTAAAACATTTATCATGTTTTTTCTCATTTCAAAAGTCTTACATTCATTATTAATAAATCCAAAATTTCAGAAAAATACAACAAAGAAACACTGCCAACTAATGGTACCACCCTTAGATAACTAGATTCCAGCCTTCTCTGTGAAAACAGAAAAACACAAAGTACATACACATATACATTTAAACTTGGCTTCTTACACAATTGGAATTACATTGTACCACCCTGGTTTTTAATAAATGCACTTAATATATTTCTATGCACTCATTTTAAATTATTTCTATGCATTCATTTTATATTATTCCTGACTTTTCCTGGAGAGATAGATCTAGTCTGAGTTCCTGCTCTTTAAATTCATTTCTGTGCCAAAAGCCCAGCCCAGCTACACGCAAACAGAATCAGGGACAAGGCCCGGCACTGGTCACACATGTCTCTTGGCACAGACCCTGGGTGGTGACTACTAGCCAGGGTCAACACCAGGTTCAAATTGTAGCTTAGCTTTGGCCAGCTATCTGATCTTGAGCAAGATATTTAAAGCTCTCTGTGCCCCGGTTTCCCCATTTGAGGGTGTAGAGATGAATGCAACCTACACCCTCAAGCCTGCAGGGGCAACAACATCTGGTAAAGCGTTACAGGGGCTGAATCTACAGGAAGTGTCAGTCAGGCACTGATGGACAACTCCATCCCCACACACTGCCCAGCTCAGGGCCTCACTCACTCACCGTTTCTTGTGCCAGACCTCAGAGACCAGCTTCTGGTAACTCTTGCACAGGGCCGGCTTCTTGTCTGTGCGCACTAGGCCTCCACACTCCAAGAAAAACTGGGTCAGTGGGGGGCTGGGGGCAGGGGAGAGTGAGCCAGGTCAGAAGGGGCAAGGGGTATGTGGCATCATTTATGAAGAGCTGGGTAGAGAATCAAGAGCTGGAGCACTTGTTCAGAGATGCATAGTGGCCCCCAGACCCATAAACACCTAAGGTGACTAGAAGGATCCCACTTGCATGGGCTCGATCATGTCCCTCTAAAATCCCAACGGTGAAGCCCTAACCTCAGCACCTCCGCACATTTGAAGACAGGAACTATAAGGTGACTAAATTAAAATGAGGCTGTGGGGGGACTCTGATCTAACTCTGATCTGACTGCTCCTTTTCTTTTTCTTTTTTTTTTTTTGATACAGAGTCTTACTTTGTTAACCTTGGTAGAGTGCCGTGGCATCACAGCTCATAGCAACCTCAAACTCTTGGGCTCAAGCGATTCTCTTGCCTCAGCCTCTCAAGTAGCTAGGACTTTAGGCACCTGCCACGATGCCCAACTACTTTTTGTTGCAGTTATCATTGTTGGTTGGCTGACCCGGGCCGGGTTCAAACCTGCCACCTTCAGTGTATGTGGTTGGCACTGTCACCACTGTGCTATAGGCGCCCTTCTAAGAGGACACTTGGACACACAGAAGTGACACCAGATGCACGGAACACAGAGGAAAGACCATGTGAGGAGCCAGGGAAAAGATGGCCATCTACAAGCCAGGAGAGAGGCCTTGGAAGGAGCCAACCCAGCTGACACCTGACGTCAGACTTCCAGCCTGCAGCACTGAGAGATAATACATTTTTGTTGCTGAAACCACCAGTCTGTGGTACTTTGCTGTGGCTGCACCAGGAGGCGAACACACCCCCCTTTCTCTCCTGGGTTCCTTGTGAGCCTCCTGACGGCGAGCCCTTAAGGCTGAGGGACAGCTGTTGCATGAACAAGAGAAGAACTAGCTCCTCCTCTTCTTCCTCCTCTCATTGGCTCATTCTGCCGTAGGCATCTCCCCGGCTGAAGGTGTCTCTCCCATTCCTCTTTTCCTTGTTTGTATTTATTTGTATACAAATAAATTTGTATTAACAGGGTCTCTGTTGCCTGGGCTGGGCCTCAATGGTAATTCACAGGGTAATCACAGTACACTCTGGCCACCATATTCTAGGCTCAAGCAGGTCCCTCCCAAGCAGCTGGGACCAGGCACATGCCTTGCACCCAGCTGTTATGTTTTTACTTTTTCTATTATTTATTTATTTTTTGAGACAGAGTCTTACTCTGTTGCCCAGGCTAAAGTGCTATAACATCACCATAACTCACAGTAACCTCAGACTCTTGGACTCACGTGATCTTCCTGCCTCAGTTTCCCAAGTAGCTGGGACTATAGGCACCTGCCACAGCACCCAGCTAATTTTCTATTTTTAGTAGAGACAGGATCTCACTTTTGCTCAGGCTGGTCTCAAACTCCTGAGCTCAAGGAATCTTCCCACCTTGACCTTCCAAAGTGCTAGGATTACAGAAGAGTGACAACCTACCAGTTTGACAGGGCCTGCAAGGCAGCATTCATGTAGCAGGAGTTCCCGAGGTTTTTCATACCCGTGAGGCCTGGGAAATGAACAAAATGGAGGGAGTGGGGGTGAGCGCCTGGAGAAGACCTCACAAGTGACTTGGCTGCAGCTCTCAACCCCATAGGACCCAAGCTGAGAAAGACATGGGTGGGGCTTCCAAGTAAGTTAATGTGGTTCCTGCTCATAACAAAGTTAACTGGGTGTATGTGACAGATTCCGGCACAGGGGACACCTGCCAAGGTCACATGGCTGAGAAGGGAACAAAGCTCTCAGAGGGA
Organism: Galago senegalensis; assembly: GCA_963575145.1. Lineage (NCBI taxonomy): Eukaryota > Metazoa > Chordata > Mammalia > Primates > Galagidae > Galago > Galago senegalensis. The sequence goes on from CAUYTI010064600.1 coordinate 8,301, forward strand.
AGCCACCATACTGTGCTGCCCTTCCCTGCTCCATCAGCATGGTGCCAGCAGAGACAGACCCTGAGCTTTCTAGCCTCGGCAGAGGCCCCCAGCTTCCCCTATTCCCATTACCTCGAGGTTTCAGGTCATCGTCTTCTGACTCAGACTCTCCCTCATCAGCCACAGCAATAGGAACAGCTTTCAGAGGATGGGAGGGTGGCGGAGAGTCCTATGTTAAAGACCCAGAGGAGAAACAGGGAGGGAGGGGGGTTGGGTCAGAGGCCCACGTGCCCCCACAGCCCCACGCTAGGCTGAGTTGGTCCCTCTGAGCAGAGGAGGACTCCATGGGATTGCTGGCCTCACCCTGGGAATTCTGTGACTTGTATTTTTTATTTACAATAATGAAAATAATAATTTATTTATAATTTGGGAAAAAATAACAGAAAAAGCACATAACCTCATTTTCCTCAGAGACCCATTCACAACAGTCTGTATGTACATACGTAGGCTTGGCTATTAACACCTACATATATAAAAACAGGATATTGGATGCATTGCTTTATAGCCTTTTAAAATAAATTTTATAAGTATCTACCAAGCTCACAAATGTATTCAGTAAGCACTAGTCAAGCCCCTCTCAGCTGGCCCACAGACGGAGAAGACAGCAATGCATGTGAGCACTATCCCAGCCTCCCACGGACACTCTAGACCCTCTGATAGTGGGACTGACCAACTGTTCCCCAAGGACAGGCCGGCAGGGCCCTTCGGGAGGGGAGGGGCTACCACTTGCTGACCTACCACTCCTAGGGGCTGCACAGCACCCTGCTGCTCACTGGTCAATGCATTTCCCAGCATTTTCCACAGAGAAGCTGCAGTCACTGCTCAGGATTCTCTTAGGAAACGTTTTAGATCCAGGACTCCCAGAGGCCGTGACCTTGTTAGCCCTCTCCATGGTGTCTAGAAGGGTCTTCACATGCCCATGGCCCTGAACCCACCCCAAGCCTGTATTTCCATGTGGCTGCCCCATAGCCACTGTGCTCAAGGGAGGTGCCACCCTTAGTTATCTCTGTATGGTACAGCCTCACGTGCTGTGGCTCACAGTCAGGCTCAGTGAGCATCTGCTGACGTGAGCCCCTCAAGGTCACTTACACACACACCAACCCGCCCACCCACGTTCCACCAATCCACTGGTCATGCTACCCGAGTCCTTGACAGTGTCGCAAACAATCAAGTGATCCACTGCACCTATTACCTGCTCTGAGAACTTGGGGGAGGCTCCTGGTGGGGGCACTGGCAGACGCTGCTCCAGGAACACCTCCTTCTCGCAGGCATAACACCATACCCGGAATGTGGTCAGATTTACTGTCAAGTTGTGGTTTTTTGCCTAGAGGGAAAGAACCAAAATAAGGTCAAGGATACACTGGCCTACTAGGGCTGCCTCTCCTCTCCAGCCCGTGTAAGAGGCTCTGTCAAGACAAGGATTTTGCTCATAAAACTAAAGGCTGCCATTTATCAAAAAAGTACACATGCAAAATGCTTTCACCTTCATCCTCTCTTGCTTCTTTACAGCAACCCTGCTGTGATTACCCTATTTGACAGCCCCGCCATGGAGGCCAGAGCAGGCAGGTGGGGCTGGGAGGTGGCCAAAGCTAGGGTTTGGGTCCAAGCAGTCTGGTGCAGAACCCACACTTCACCTGCCATACTCACCTGTGCATGAATAGTGCTGTGGTCAGAAAAGGACTCTCCGCAGCCAACATAGGGACAGGCGGCCTGGGGGAGAGAGGATAGGAGACTGAGGTTGGCCCAGAGCACAGCATCAGAGCAGCACTCTATGGAGTTCTGACACCAATCCTCAGCCAGTGTCCCCCAACTCTACCTGCCAAGACCCACAAGGTATTGAGGCTCTCTCACCCCAAAGCAACAGAGGTCTCTATACCTGAAGCTCACATTGGGCAGTGATGGCTACCATAAACGTTGCCCTTGTCCTCTGAGTGAGATGCCCTGGGCTACTGCTCTCCTGCAGAAGTCCTAGCAGGGTCACAGCTAGGGCCTGGCTACTTGGGGCCCAGACTCTCTTGTTCCACCAAAGCCATACTTCGTGATGAGCTGGTTATTGGGATCCTTGTTTTTGGAGGGGGACCCTGGGCCTCACAGCCATCTTCTAACTGCGGGGATAGTGAAAGGACACCACACATTCAAAACAAAATGCAGCGGTGGTTGGGGTAGCATTGACTCAATGCCCCCTAGTGGTACACGTGGCCTGGTAACCCTGCCTTGGGCCTTGTGCTCTCTAGTCCCAAATCCACCCAACCTCCAAGGCCCAGCTCAAGGGCCTTTCCACTGCAGGCTTCCATCCCAGCCACTAGTAACTATGCCTGCCTCTCCACAGGAGCACTGGGTGTCACTTCTACCTGTGGCCAGCACTGCACAGGCTAGTGAGGGCCTCTCGAGAAAAGGATCTTTTGTCTGAGTCAGGAAGCACATGCCATCTTGTGCATCAGCCTCCCATGTCTGTTGCTCTGTGGAACTGTGAGCTCTTATGAGGTAGGACCCTGCCTGACACTTTTTGATGTCCCCCATGTACCTAGACAGCATCTTACGATCTACTTTATGCTGAGGGACAGGCCCAAATGGGAGAGGCTGGAGTCCCATGATTCAGGGGACCCCTGAATCTTCTGTAAAAACTGACTAGATGTCTTCACCTCCTAGCTTTTTTTTGCTTCTACTTATGTTCCCCCACCACCACCACATCCCTCCAGCTTGGAGAGAAGACTTGTGGGGTTTTTTTAAAAAGAAATTTTAACAGTCATTCTTCATATGACTATAAAGATACACATTTATAGAGCATTTTTTAAATACTAAAATAAAAAAAGAAAATTACCTGTAATTCCACCACCTAGAAAAAGCTGTCATATTATGTCACATCTACTACCTATTAAAAAGAGTAAAAGTAATCAAAACATCTCCAGATTCTCCTGGATAGCGTCTCGGGGCCCGCAGCATGCTACCTCCATCACAGCATCTGTCTCCTGTATTACTCCCCAGCCCCAGGAGGTGGGAACAGTCCTCAGAGCTCCAGCTCTGTGGGAAAGTGCAGAAATGAAGGCCTAGGGAGGAGACCAGCCTGGCTCAGGGACAGACTGCCAAGTGACAGTGCTGTGCCTCAAAGCCAAGACACCCACGTCACCTCTCATACACCTGCCAGTATAGAATCTTGTCGCTTACAAAGATTGGATCATTCAGTCCAGAGCCTTCTCCAGCTTGCTTTTCCTCCTGTCGTTTTTAATGGTTTTCAGAGTGTCCAACCAGAAATCTGCTGTCTCTGGAGCCCTGTAACCTTGCCCAAGGTTTCTGGCAGTGCCCATGAGGGACAGATGTTCCCAACCCGATTCCAGAGTGAGCTCCACAACCCCAACAACTGCAAGGATCCTTTACCTGGAGACAGGCCCACAGGTTTGGTCCAGTTACACCACAAGACTGACAGCTTCCCTGTGTGGGTCAAGGTGAGAGAGAAAGAAAAGTGTGAGCAGCCTGTAGGGGGCTGAGCGCAGGGCCTGCTCCCACCTGGAGGCTGCCCCTACCTGGCTCCACCTGGCTGACACTCACCCTAAAGTCTCAGCTTCAAGGCCCTCACTCCAAAAGGCCTTTGCCAGGTTACCCACTGAAATTAGGATCCTCATGGGGGCACTTTATATTTTACTGTTTAAATTTTTATTATGTGTCTATAAAAACATTTTTAAATAAAATCATTTAAATTTAAACAAGTGTGGCTCAGTGCCCATAACACAGTAGTTATGGTGCCGGTCACATGCACTGGGGCTGGCGGGTTGGAACCCAGCCACATGCACTGAGGCTCGCAGGTTGGAACCTGGCCAGAGCCTGCTAAACAATGACAACTGCAACAAAAAAAAAATAGCTGGGCACTGTGGCGGGCTCCTGTAGTCCCAGTAACTTGGGAGGCTGAGGCAAGAGAATCGCGTAAGCCCAAGAGTTTGAGGTTGCTGTGAGCTGTGACACCTCAGCATTCTACCAAGGGTGACCAAAAAAAAAAAAAAAAAAAAAACTAATAAAATAAATAAATTTAAACAAGTGGCTAGGGGTGGTGCTCACATCTATAATCCTAGCACTCTGGGAGATCAAGGCAGGTGGATAGCTTGAGCGCAGGAGTTCAAGACTATCCTGAGCAAGAGTGAGACACCATCTCTACTAAAAATAGAAAAAAATCAGCCAGGCATTCTGGCAGATACCTATAGGCCCAGATACTGGAGAGGCTGAGATAGGAGGGTCATCTGAACCCAGGATTCGAGGTTGCTGTGAACTAGGCTGATACCACGGCACTCTAGCTACAGCAACAGAGTGAGACTCTGTCTCAAAAAATTAATTAAATTTAAATAGGCCCTTAATAAACATTCCACTATCCCTCTACTCTGCCTTAATGGCACTTACTTATTTGAGCCTTTCTCCTCATTTAGATTCTGGGCTCAATGAGAGAGGGACAGACTGTTCAGCCTACCCCTATGAACTCACAGGGCCTGGAAGATCAACATACCTGTTGAGCACAGGAAACACCCAGGTTTCTGGTGATCTGGCTGATGAAGCCTGCTTCTTGTCTACTAATGTCCTTTCCCCTTTCATGCTTTAATAACAGAACCAAAATTTTAACTGAGCACTTAGAAAGCCAGCTACATTTCCAGCCTTGGCTGTGATCATGTGGCTTAGTTCCAGTCAATGAATGAGAGGACAGCAAAAGTTATATGCACCACTTCTGAGCTGTGTGGTGCTCTTTCTCCTCTTACCATTGGCTGGAATGTGGATGTGACGGCAGGAGCTGAAGCAACCACCTTGGACTCAGAAATGAAAGCAATGTGTTAAGAATGGCAATGCCAGCCTATCGCCCTATCTCCCTTTGGTGCATTCATGAAAGAAAAACTTCTATCTCATTTGAGCTACTGTATTTCAGAGTCTCTTTGTTAGAGCAACTTAAACTGTGCCCTAAATAATTACATCTGGGCACGTCTAGAACGGCAATCCCCAACTGAGATCTACAACATCTGGTGCTGCCATCGGTTGTGAGATGAATTCTAAGTGACTGTCTCTGACAGCAGTTGGTGTCAGGCTCTGTCACAGTAAGGACGGACACCTGGTGAGGGCTTACAGTGATCCAAGTCTCCAGCTAAGTTCTTTATACATGACTCATGTCATCCCACCAGTCTGTGCAGAGGTCCTACTGAGATCCCCTTGTCATAGATGAGAAACTGGGGCTCAGAGAGGTTACACCACCGTGTCAGGACAAGGTCAGAAGGTAAAGCCAAGGAGCCTGGGCCCCTAAGCAGCAAGGTCCCCAAACCAGGAAAGGCTGACTACCCTCTGAGGTAGAGACATTGGCCTCCAAGCCTCCAGGGCAACACGTCATTACCATGAAACCTGGACTCTGGCTGTGTTAATAAAGAGCCTGGACACAGACCCTCAGGAGGGCTAAGGTGAAGCAGCTCATCCCAGACATCGGACTGAGGTCTGCAATCTGCAACTGAGGGGCTCTCACTGAGGCTGCTGCAGGGCAGCAGGAGGTCAGCCTGTCTGCTGAGCAGACTCAGAGCAGCTTCTGACTGGAAGTTGGAATCTCTTGTGATTTTTTAATTTCACTTTTCATTCTGATCATCTAGGTTTTTACTGATATTTTTCACTTCAGTCATTTGATTTACAAAAGTGTCATATGCTTGCTGTAACAACTCAGGTAATATATATGCCATATCACCTGAAATATATAATACATATATACTATAATGACTGAAATACATCTTCTGTTTATTCTTATACAAACATACGCATAGATCTTGAGGGGTGGTTTTTAGTAAAAATAAGATCACACTATTAAACTTCTTTGTAACCTGTTTGTCACCTACTTAGTCACTATTCTCAGTCTGTACACAGAGTCCACATCTCATTCTTTGCTATCATTGCACAGTGACCTACACTATAGACATGCCAGAATTTATTCATCTAATCCCCTCATGATGAAGACTCAGGCTGCCACCAGTTTACCTCCTTTACAAATAATGTTCAATAAATCCTGCTGTACCCATATCTTTCTAACTGGTACTTAACATTTTTTTTTTTTTTACAGAGACAAAGACTCACTTTGTCACTCTCAGTAGAGTGCCATGGTGTCACAGCTCATAGCAACTTCAAACTCCTAGGCTTAAGCTACTCTCTTGGCTCAGCCTCCCAAGTAGCTGGGACTACAGGTGCCTGCCACAATGCCCAGCCATTTTTTTGTTGCAGCCATTTTTTGTTGGGCTTGAACCTGCCAGCCGCAGTGTATGTGGCTAGTACCCTACTCACTGAGCTACAGGCGCCAAGCCAATGCATTTTCACTGGATAAATTCCCAGAAGCAGGGCTATTTCCTAAAGGTTACAGTAATTCCCATCCCAACATAAGTGGTCCATTTTCTCCAGCTGTGAATATGATAGTCTGTTTTCCCCTCTCTGAAAAATGATATCATCCAGGCCACACATGATGGCTCATGCCTATAATCTCAGCACTCTGGCAGGCTGAGGCAGGTGGATTGCCTGAGATCTCGGGTTCGAGACCAGCCTGAGTGAGACCTTGCCTCTAAAAATAGCCAGGCGTTGTGGCAGGTGCCTGTAGTCCTAGCTATTTGGGAGGTTGAGGCAAGAAGATCGCTTAAGCCCAAGAGTTGAAGGTTGCTGTGAGCTGGGGATGTCATGGCACTCTGCTGAGGGTGACAAAGTGAGACTCTGTCTCCAAAAAAAAAAAAAAAAAAAAAAGATATAGTGACCACTGGTAAAGTTAAGCATCCTTTTCTAAAAGTTTCTTGCTCATTTGCATTTCTTCACTGTGAGCTACCTGCTCATATCCTTGCCCCTTCTGACTATTTTAAGATAGTGCTGGTTTTATTCTATACCCTCTGGATACTCAGAGAGGCGCTGAAGATATGCCTTTTTTTCCTTGAGACAGAGTCTCATTCTGTTGCCCTCGGTGCTCACAGCAACCTCAGGGGAGCTCTTGCCTTAGCCTCCCAAGTAGCTGGGACTACAGGCACCCACCACACCACCACCTGGTTATTTTTAGAGACAAGGTCTTGCTCTTGCTCAGGCTCGTCTTGAACTCCTGAGCTCAAGCAATCCACCCGCCTTAGCCTCCCAGAGTGCTATGATTACAGGTGTGAGCCACTGCACCCAGCATCCCCCCACACACATTTTTTTGAGACAGAGTTTAACTCTGTTACCTAGACCAGAGTGCAATGGAGTCGTTCAGGCTCTCTGTAACCTTTACCTCCTGGGCTCAAGCGATCCTTCTGCCTCAGCCTCCTGAGTACCTGAGACTATCGGTGCACACCACCCTGCTGGCTAATTTTTCTATTTTTAGTAGATACAGCATCTTACTCTTGCTCAGGCTAGTCTCTTAACTCCTGAGCTCAAGTGATCCTCCCCCTTTGGCCTCCCAGAGTGCTAGGATTATAGGTGTGAGCCACCACACCCAGCTGTAAAGATCCACTTTCTGACACACAGGCCCAGAGCATCCCAGACACATTTGGTCTCTGCTTTAGAAGCACTAATATACTTAAAAAGGGTGCCTATCCCAGCCGTGCTCTACTTCCTTCCTCCCACCTGCTTCACCTTCCCCCTGCTCTCAGATTTCCCTAGACATGGAAAGAAACCTAGCATTAGATAGTGTGAATGAACCCGAGCCTCTCTCTAATCCTCTTCCATACCCAGAGAAGCAAAATCACTTCCAAATCAGTTACAGAGACCTTGAATAGCTCCCATACACAGGCCCATGACTAACTAGCTCAGGCCAAAGGCAACCAAGGACCTGCAGGTGTAGTGAGGTCAAATGACCGGCATTAGGTATCTGGAAAGAAGACTCAACAATACGTCTAGGAATCTGACCCACTTAGCCCACTCCCGGGAATATGCCTGCACATAACTCTGCTTGTGGACACAGTGACAATTCTGAGGCCATTCACTGAAGCATCGTTTGTACTGCCAAGAGGCGGCAAAGGATTCAGGTACCAACCCACATAGGATCAGTTATTGTGTCCAAATAATGAAATACAATGCAACTTCTAGACAAAGAATGAGAGAGTCATCTCTGTACTGATGACGAAAGAGCTCCAATATATCACTAGGTGAGCAAGTCACCTTATAAAACAGCAACAACCCTACGCCATCTTTTATGTAAGAAAAGAATTTAAAATAAGTATATCTGAAAAACCCATAAAACCAGGCTTCAGTCCTGCTGGCTGCAGGATAAGATGAAGCTCATCATCTTAGACCACTATTCTCAGGCCATTGAGTGGGCAGCCAAATACATCAGGAACTGTGTTGCCCACTTTAACCAGGGCCATACAAGTCCTTCACTTTGGCTCCCCCCAGGAGCTCCCCACTTGGTTGCTATAAGAAGCTGAGTGAATACTACAAGAATGGGGACATGCCCTATAAATACGTGAAGACCTCCAACATAGCATATTACGCATACTCATCAGTATGTGGGCCTTCCTCAAGCTCACCAGCAGAGGTACCACTCCTTCACGTGGAGTAACAACTTCAAGCACAACTGACAGTCACCCAGAAAACACCCACATTCTGGATGGCAATGCAGCTGACCTAAAGGCTGAATATGATGCCTTTGAAGAGAAGATCAGGCTGCAGGCAGGACAGAGCTATTTGTTGGAGGAATCGGCCTTGATAGACACAGAGTCTTCAACGAGCCAGGCTTCAGCCTGGCATCCAGGACCCATGTGAAGACACTGGCCATGGGCCTTATCCTGCTCAATGCTAGTTTCTATAATGAAGAGCTCACCGAGGTGCCCACCATGGCCCTGACAGTGGGCGTGGATGCCGGAGAGGTGATAATCCTCACCACAGGTGCACCAAGGCGTGTGCTCTGTACAAAGACCTTTGAGGAGGGAGCAACCCACATCTGGACTGTGTCTGCCTTCCAACAGCATCATCCCCACACCTGTACTTCTTTAATCCAGTACAGTTACTCCAGATAAGTGGGTGGAACTCTTGTTCTTGGCTTTGAAAACAGGAGCCTAGTCATGACATTTAGCTATAGGGAGAATGATTTGTAACTTAACCAGAAAAAAGAAAATTTGAAAAATGTGCTCCACCATTTTGATATCTGCTATACCCTGGTCAGGAGTTTTTAACTTTCTGTGTACAACACACGCCTGGCAGAAATTCCTATCCTTACGTGCACTGATTCTCAAATGGGAAGGAATTAGGGGTCTGTGGATATTAAACACAACCCCTTTGGAGAGTCTTGTGAGCATTCTTATATAGGCTTGCCCCCGTTTGGGCATCACTGCTCCAAAGTAAGGCTCAAACTCAGTATGTAACATGAGTGCAAGGAAGCAGTCAGTGCAGGGTCACGACAGAGAACAAGCCCTTCCCCAGCTGCCATCTGCTCTCACATCTTCCATCCCTGGGGAAGGATTTGGGTGGGTGGGGCGAAGAGGTGGCTTTTGCTGATAAACTCAGAGCCTCAAGAGGCATAGCTATGTCAAACCTCTCCCCCTCAGGGACCCTCCAGCAGCACTAGGAGGTGTCCCTGTGGCTCCTCTTACACACTCATTGTTAAGTCGGGGCCCACTGGGGCAGTAGACATTGCCACAATGTCAGTGTTGTGTTAAACAGAGTGATGTGACTTCAGGGGCAATACAAGTGTCATGCTATCCTGCTTCCATCTGAGTTGAGTCCAAGATGACATACCAAATGCTTCTAATATTGTCTCTCCACTTAAAACACTCTGTTCTTCTAAGCCTCTCTAGTTCATGTGGTGTGGCCTGATGTTCAGGAAATACATCCCTTTTGCCCAGTTCTTTACCCGGCTCTTAAGATGGTCTATTCCTCAGCCTTCCTTTCACTCTTTGTGGGAAGGATGCTGCTGCTTCCTGCCTGTTTTGATGCCTGTCTGAAGCTACTGCTACCTCTAATTCTGGGAAAAAGCTTTTGGAGCCTGGCTCAGGCTTCTCTTTAAGTGCTGTGCTTGGTACCAGTGTTTCGTCTTTATCTTTTATGAGTAACTATGCTGTCAATGTGTTTTAAGCTAATGGATCAATGGACTTATGATGTTTCCTATAACTCCGATATTTTCAAATAAAAAAGATAATTATTCCACTAATATTTGCATAAAGAAACTATTAAAAAAAACAATAAACGTGGTTATCTGAAGGGGGGTTTCTATAAAAAAAAACAATGAACGTGGTTGTCTGGGGGGCATCAGGGTGGGAGGATACTTCTTGCCATTTATTTATTTATTATTATTATTTTTTGAGATAGTCTCACTCTGTTGCCCTTGGTAGAGTGCTGTGGCATCACAGCTCACAGCAACCTCAAACTCTTAGGCTTAAGCGATTCTCTTGCCCCAGCCTCCCAAGTACCTGGGACTATAGGCACCTGCCACAATGCCCAGCTATTTTTTTTAGAGACGAGGTCTTGCTATGGCTCAGGCTGGTCTCGAACTCATGAGCTCAGGCAACCCACCTGTCTCAGCCTCCCAGAGTGTGAGCCACCACACAGGGCCTACACTTATTTTTAAATTGTTTCATTATTGAACCATGTGATAATGTTACCTTTTTTAAAAAATTTAACAACAACAAAAGACAGTGAGGGCACATCAGAGAAGGGCTCAGCCTCCTACTCTGGCCTCCCTGAGCCCTTCTTAGGTCATATTTGTCAGGATGCCCATGGGCTCTGAAAGCAGCATTTATTTCCTGCCTCAGAGAGGCTCTGGGCACCCACCCCAACAGCTAATGGACAGAAATCATTATCAGCTCCCAAATGGCCTGATCTAAATTATAATTAATGGCTATGAGGACACAGGCCCCAGAACAAGGCCTCCCAGACAGACGCCAGCATTTCCATTTACACGGAAGGCTAAGCAGAGACTGTCAGGGAGCCAGTTCCACTGTGCCAGAAACATCCACACCCCAGGAAAGTGCTAGCCCTGGGTGGGACTTCTGCCCCATAGGACCTGGCACTTTACCTTAGATTTGAGCAGCAAGTCCTCTTTGGTAACCTCTCCTATAGAGTCAAGGTGAGGGCAAAGATCCCTGGAGTCTCCCATTTTGGCCTGGGCTCACCTATAGGAAGAAACAAGCAGTCTGGAGTTAACGGCAGCCACTGCTGATGGGAGGCAGGGAGGCAATGGTTAAGTGTACAATTTGGCCTTGAGTTGGGTCTGTTATGAACCAAGTGATCCAGGGAAATGGCTTAACTTCTCTAAGCCCTGCTTTGAGAAGTCTCCCTTCTCTGAGAAGACAACAGCTACCCCACTGGGCTATTCCGAGAACTCACAGAGAGACAAAAAGCACAGGGAGAGAAGCCGGCAAGTGCCAAGTCCAATAATCAGAAGCTTTGGTAGGGAAGACACAGAGTTCGGCCTGCATTCCTGGAGCTACAGGCCAGAGAGTCCTAACTATAGACGCTTTGTTAAGAGGAAGCCCAGTCTATGTTTGGGAGCTCACTCCATCCACAGGGCAGGCAGAGGAGGGGTAGTATGTAAAGGCTGCAACTCAACAAGGCAAGAGCCAATTTTTTTTTTTGTTTGTTTGTTGGGGGGTTTTTTTGAGACAGAGTGTCACTCTGTTACCCTGAGTAGAGTGCCATGGCATCATCATAGCTCACAGCAACCTCAAAGTGCAAGTGATACTCTTGCCTCAGCCTGCTGAGTAGCTGGGACTATAAACACCCATCATAATGCCTGGCTAATTTTTCTATTTTTAGTAGAGATGAGGTCTCACTCTTGCTCAGGCTGGTCTCAAACTCCTGAGCTCAAGCAATCCACCTGCCTTGGCCTCCCAAAATGCTAGGATTATAGGCATGAGCCACCATACCCAGCCTAAGAGCCACTGTTGACTGAGGTCTCATCAAGAGCCACTGGAAGGCCAAGTGCCCAGCAGGCCACTGCCTTGCTTCTTGTAGGAGCCCCACCTACAGAAGAGCTGAGCACTGGACCCCCAGGTAGAGCAAAGAGGAAGTCAGAAAGACAGACAACCCACCTGGAAGCAGTGTGGGTCAAATGGCAACAAGGTGTATAGGGATGAAGGGTTTCCAGTGATGAAAGAATAGATTTGCTGCTATTTAAATGATACATGTTTATGAAAAACTAAGATGATATAAGAAAGTCCGAAGTAATGTAATACAAATTGCTGATGACACAGGGCAAATATCTTTAAAGCAAGAAAAAATGACTTCTTTCTTGGAAAATTAATGTTCCGCTGAAGGGGGATCCTTGGTGGTAGTGATTGTGGCAGTGGCTACCTGGATCTATACATATGTTAAAAGTGCACAGATCTGGTGAGATTTGGACACACTTTATGAATTATGCCAATGTCATTTTGCTGGCTGAACTATGGACACATCAAAGATGTGTTACAACTAGGGAAACCAGGAAGGAGTACACAGGACCTCCTGTAAATTTTTTGTAACTTCCGGCGAATGTATAATTATTAAAAAAATCTTTTAAATAACTAAACAGACTGGGCAGGTGGCTCACACCTACAGTCTTAGCACTCTGGGAGGTCAGGAGGGGTGGACTGCTTGAGTTCTGGAGATTGAGACTAGCCTAAGCAAGAGTGAGACCTCTTCTCTACTAAAAAAACAAGCCAGGAATCATGGCAGGTATCTGTAGTTCCAGCTGCTCCGGAGGCTGAGACAAGATCTTTTGTGCCCAAGAGTTCGAGGTATGATGCCATGGCACTCTACCCAGGGCGAAAGAGCGACTCTATCTCAAAAATAAATAAATAAATAAATAAATAAAGCTAAACAAATGCTTCAGCTACTTGATATTTTAGCAGAATCACGTCCAAGAATCTGATAATAGTTCCAAACTGCTGCCAAGTAAGATCCAAACCAACCACAAACATAAATGGAGCCAAGAGTGTTTTCATCAAAGAAGCCACGTGTGTGCCTATCTGGTTAGAAAGGTGGACCCCCAGGCTTCTCCTGCAACCCCCTCCCCACCTCAGTCAGTCAGTCCAGGTCAACTGGCCAGACTCCCAGCAGAGCATGAGTTACTGTTGCTGCCTGGGCACCAGATACAAGCTAAGCGCCTTCCATGTGCCACATCCTCACAAACCCTCCCTGCTCTTTCAGAGGCAGCTGTGCCCAGCCCCACTGCAAAAACTGAGAATAGGGGCTCCTTGTTTCAGCTCTCACAGATAGGAATGTCAGAGCTAGAGCTGAAACCCAAGTTGGTCAGATTCTTAAGGCCCCGCTCACTTGTTTTTAACTTCTAGAAAATGTGAACATGCAAAAGCAGGCGGAAGTGTGTGACGCCCCCTCCGGTGCCTAAATTCCTCCTGGCCGATCATGCTTCATCTCAGCCTCCTGTTTCCTCTTGCCTTTGTAACAAATCCCAGACATGCACGAAATGACATTCCATTCATATATGTTTTCTAAGAAATAAAAACTTAAAAAAAAAAACCCATTCCATACCACAATTCCATCACTTTGCCTAAAAAGAAAAACCCACATTTTCTCCTCATAGTACTAAAGGATAAGCCTGAGGGGAGCAGGCTGGGCTCACCTCTGGGGAAGGCAGGGAGCATCGAGCATTCGCATCCTCCTTAGGCAGCTGGCAGGGACTGGTCGCAGGGGTCCGGTATGAGCGGAAGCCTCTGGCAAGGAGCCTGGGGAATGAACCAGTGCACATCTTATAGTTTTATTTTAAAATCACTCTTAGCACCAACTACAGGCTGAAAGTAGCCCAGAATTCCTCTTAGGAGGGACAAGTATACATATCCCAATGTACATTTGGGGTGTCCACATGCGAGACATCACACTCCCCAGTGTATCCACAGGGGCTACTGCTAGGATAGCTAAGGCAGGGTTGGGCAGAGATGGCAAACAGGGTCAGCCCCTCTTAAGGGGTGCTGGACCTTCCCTTATCAGTGCCGGGTCATTACCTTTGTGATCCCCTGAGAGGAGACCTTCAAAGAAGGGTCTGCAGGAGGAAGCCTGGGAGCCTCCTCTTCTAATGCCCCTTCAGGCTGCCACAGCCATCAACCATCCTGAGAGGAAGCCCCACCCTCACACGCATGCCACTCAGTTGCTAAGATCATCCTTTGAGCCTCTCCAGGATCCTTGTTGCTTATAACCTCCAACCCCCAAGTCTAAAGCAACCTCAGACTACAGGCCCAGCCAGGTGCATCCATGTCACCACGACCCCACCCCTATTCTCTGCTGGGCAGTAGTATCCCAGATGTGGGCAGTTTAAAGGAGGAGAGGCAGTTAGAAGGTAACATTTAAGATAGGCACATGACAATGATGGGTTAGAGATTCTAAATTCCAAACTTCTTCACTTGAAGCTGATTTTTAAAGTTCTTTTTTTCATTGTTTCTGCAGAGGCCAAGTGCCCTGGGTTGGTGCTAGTCCTGCACTATTTTGAGCTGCAGTGTGTGGGTTTGTTCTGTGTCTTTGTTATGTGCCCCATCTCTCCAGCTGGATGACTGGGGAAGGCGGGAGTCAAGTTGTGATTTTCTTCCTCCAACTCCTGGGCTCAAGCGAGTCTCCTGCCTCAGCCTCCCAAGTAGCTGGGATCACAGGCACCTGCCATAATGCCTGGCTATGTTTTGGTTGCAGCCATCATTGTTATTTGGCAAGCTGGGCTGGATTAGGAACCCGCCACCTTAAGTCTATGTGGCTGGCGCCTTAGCCGCTTGAGCCACAGGTGCCGAGCCCTTAGGCAATTCTCTTGCCTCAGCCTCCCAAGTATCTGGGACTACAGGTGCCCACCACAATGCTCAGCTATTTTTTTGTTGCAGTTTGGCCAGGGCTGGGTTTGAACCTGCCACCCATGGTACATGGGGCCAGCGCCCTAATCACTAAGCCATAGGCGTTGCCCAGGTTATAGCCTTAAAGCCCAGGACCAGAATGATGACAGGCCCAGTATTGATTCACAAGTATAACCTACTTCCTGCAACTTCCAAGAGGAGGAAAAACACTGTGGCTAATAACCTTTGAAGCACTCTCACTACCTCCATGTTACAGATAAAGAAACAGAATTGGAGTTTAAGTAATGAAGGAACTTAGCCAAGTCTAATCATCTGGCTGGTTAGCAATGGACAGGGTACTGATCAGCTGGGCAGAGCCTAGCTCTAAATTAGAGATTGGCAATTTTCAAAGCACCAGATAGCAAATAGCTTCTGGTTTACAGGTCACATCTACCTTTGTCATATAGTCTTTTTTTCCCAATCCTTAAAAGTTCTTAATTCAAGGGCCATAGAAAATAAGCCTAGCCAACTGCCACACTCTGCCAACCCATTCTAAATCACCACCTTGTTGGGCCTCCTGAAAGCAAGCCTATGTCATTGGTATTCCATATCCAACTGTAACAAATTACTAACAGTTTAAATAAAGCAAATAGCAAAGAACAGTCAAGAGGCTTAACTTGGCTCCAGATTTATTCTAAGTAAATAATCAAGGCTATGTGCAAAGACAGCACAACAAGGATATTCACTGTAGTCCTGTTTTAATGGAGGGAAACTGGATGTAATCTGAAAGAACCACAGGCAACTGGACAAATGATAACAACACACTACTGTACTAGTCATCAAAAATGATGAATAGGCTCGGCGCCTATAGCTCAACCGGCTAAGGCGCCAGCCACGTACACCTAAGGTGGCGGGTTCGAATCCCCAGCCCGGACCCGCCAAACAACAATGACGGCTACAACCAAAAAATAGCCGGGTGTTGTGGCGGGCGCCTGTGGTCCCAGCTACCTGGGAGGCGGAGGCAAGAGACTCACTTGAGCCCAGGA
>CAUYTI010064601.1:0-13810 GCA_963575145.1 Galago senegalensis
ACAGGCGCCCGCCACAACGCCCGGCTATTTTTTGGTTGCAGCCGTCATTGTTGTTTGGCGGATACGGGCTGGGGATTCAAACCCGCCACCTTAGGTGTACGTGGCTGGCGCCTTAGCCGGTTGAGCTATAGGCGCCGAGCCGGTGATTTCCTTCTTAATCTCATCTTGGACCCAGCTATCATTCACCCTAAGATTATCTAGTTTCCATAACTTTGTTTGAGTATGAAGATTCCTGTTGTTGTTGAGTTCAACTTTTATTCCATGGTGGTCCAAGAAGATACAAGGAATAATTTCTATACCTTTAAATTTGCTGAGGTTAGACTTGTGTTCTAGGATATGATCTATTTTGGAGGATGACTGTGGGCCAATGAGAAGAATGTATATTCAGTCTTATTAGGGTGAAATGTTCTGTAGAGGTCTGTAAAGTCCGTTTGTTCTAGGGTCAGGTTTAAGTCTAATATTCCTTTGTTTAGTTTCTTCTTGGAAGATCTTCCAAAACTGTTAAAGGAGTGTTAAAATCTCCAACTATCATAGTGCAGGAAGATATTAAGTTGTTCATATCCATTAGGATATGAATTCCTAATGAATTGAGGAGCATTCTGATAGGGTACATAAATGTTAATTATCAAAATCTCTTCATGTTGGGTGTTTCCCTTGACAAATACATAGTGACCTTCCTTATCTTTCTTTTCTTTTTTTTTTTTTTTTTTGATTGGGGCCAGGTATGAACCCACCACCTCCTTCTGGTATATGGGGCCAGCGCCCTACTCCTTTGAGCCGAAAGCACTGCCCTTTATCTTTATCTCTGTTGATTTAAAACCAATTGTATCTGCTGCTAAAATTGCAACCCCTGCTTTTTTCTGGTTTCCATTTGCCTGTATTATACAAGTCCATCCCTTTACCTTGAATCTATTTTTATCCTTTAAGGTAAAGTGAGATTATTCCTTTCTTTGGGATGGAGAGATTCGAGCATTTTAAAATTTTTTAAAAAATTTGTTGTCTTTTTGGAGACATAGTCTCACTTTATTGCCGCTTATCTCACTTTATAGGTAGAATGCCATGGTGTCACAACTCACAGCAACCTCCAACTCCTGGGCTTAGGTGATTCTCTTGCCTCAGCCTCCCAAGTAGCTGGGACTATAGGTGCCCACCACAACACCCAGCTATTTTTTTATTGCATTTTGGCTGGGGCTGGGTTTGAACCTGCCACCCTCAATATATGGGGCCAGCGCCCTACTCACTGAACCACAGGCGCCATCCAAGATTTGAGCATGCTTATTGACAGAAGGAGGAAATAGATAAATGTTAAGAGATTGAGAAAGAGGAGTAATAATAGGTAGGGCAAGACTTAGGAGTTAAGTAAGATGAGATCAAGGACAGACATTCTTTGATAAAAGAGGAGATATATGAAGAAGATAGACAAGAAAATAAAGAACTTTTAAGGTAGAGACCTTAAGTGTGGTTGCCTATAATCCCAGCACTATAGGAGGCTGAAGCAGGAGGATCACTTGAGCTCAGGAGTTTGAGACCAGCCAGAACAAAAGCGAGACCCCATCTCTACTAAAAACAGAAAAATTAGCCAAGTATGGTGGCATGTTCCTGTAGTCCCAGCTACTTGGGAGGCTGAGGTAAGATGATCACTTATACCCAGGAATTTGAGGTTGCAGTGAGCTATGGTGATGCCATTGCACTCTATCCAGGACAACAGAGAGAGACTCTAAAAAAAACAACAACAAAAGGAATCTGTATTTATTATCTCAACATCCTCACCACTCATTCACTCCTTGCAACTTAGTTTCTATCCCCTTCACTCTATAGAAATTCTTCAGGCTTGGAACCTGTAGCTCAAGCAGCTAAGGCACCAGACACATATACCAGAGCTGGCAGGTTCAAATCCAGCCCCGGCCTGCCAAACAACAATGACAGCTACAACCAAAAAATAGCCAGGCCTTGTGGTGGGCATCTGTAGTCCCAGCTACTTGGGAGGCTGAGTTAAGAGAATCACTAAAACCTAGGAGTTGAAAGTTGCTGTGAGCTGTGATGCCACAGCACTCTACCCAGGGTGACAGCTTGAGGCTATGTCTCAAAAAAAAAAAAAAAAAAGAAAAGAAAAAAGAAATTCTTCAATAGCCTCTTTGACCTAAATCCCAATGCAGTGGTCTCTTCCCACTGTTAATCCTCTTTGACCTCTCTGTAACACGTGGTTACTTGCCTCTGGTCATTCCTTCCCTCTTTGGCTTTTTTGACATGATTTGTCCTTGAATCTTCTACTTCACAGGCTCCTCTGTCTCCCTTCTAACATCTTTGTCCTTCTTTCACTCTCTCAGTTGCAGATGTTCTCCGGGTCTCTGTTCTGAGCCTTCTCCTTTTCTTCTCTCCCCACCCTTTCCCCCTTCAAGTACCACATTCAAATCTGCATTTTATATTATTACCTTAAGAAAGGTAACACCCTAAAATTTATTTTCAGTTGCATTTTCACTTCTAACTCATAATTCTAACTACCTGCTGGATATCTGTCCTGGGATGTTCCACCAATATCTCAAACTCAAAATGAGTTTGTTTCTCCCCAAGTCTGCTACTTTTCCTGACTATTCTTTCTCTGCTAAAAGTGCCAAGAAGCTCCTAGTAATTTAGAAATTAGAAGTTGCAGCTATCATCGACTCCTTTTCTTGTTCTTTTCCTCCAATAGCTCAGATAGTCTATGTAGTTAACCTCTAAATATTTGTTTACATGCTCATCTTCCCTCCATGGCTTCTACTCTTAAGTTATTGCTTTTGTGCTAACAAGGCAACTTGGTTCCTGTATCTGCATCTTCTTCTTTTTTCTTTTTTTTTTAAGACAAACTCACTCTGTGCCCTGACATCATCACAGCTCCCAGCAATCCCAAACTCTTGGGCTCAAGCGATCCTACCTCAGCCTCCCAAGCAGTTGGGACTATAGACATCTACCATGATGCCCAGCTAGTTTTTCCCTTTTTTTTTTTTTTTAAGTAGAGATGGGGTCTCACTCTTGCTCATGCTGGTCTTGAGCTCCTGAGCTCAAGCAATTCACCACCTCAGCCTCTTAGACTGTTAGGATCACAGGTGTGAGCCACCGCACCTGGCCTTTCTACAGCTTCTTAAATCTACTTGGCTTGCTACCACCAGACTAATATGGCTTAATATATGTTGAATAAATAACCAAAGCACAGTTTTAATTATGTTACCTGCTGGTTACCTCCCCCTTGTTGACTAAAGGAAATTCAGACTTCCTAGCTTAGTTCTAAGCCTTTTGAATCTGGTTCTAGAATCTATCTCTACTTTCTCAGCTTTAAATCTTTCATGTGTGCTGTGTTTCAGTCAAATACACCATCAATTTCCAGGCTGTATCCTGCAATACAATAGTGCCCTTCAGGAGGTTAGTACTGTTTCTTGATAAAAACATTCTGTGGTAATTAAATTTAACCAAAGTCAGACAGCTTTCTTGCACAATCTCTCAAAGGCTTTACTATTCTGATATACATTATAAACCTCCAATTGAGAGGGAAAGCATGTGGCATTTCTCAATGCCATTTAACCATGAATCCTGTCTAAGAGACTATCACTTATCTCACAAGACACCAATGTTCCAAGAAACACATTTTCAAACAAGCTGATACAGATGCCTCTTTATTCCCCAAACATACTCCCATTCTCACATCATTCTCTTAGATTAGAACAGTGGTTCTCAACTAAGGTTGCCCTCCAAGGGAAATTTAGCAAAGTCCGGAGTTGGCTGTCACAACTGAGAGCAGTATTATGTAGTGGGATGTGCTAGACATCCAACAATGCACAGGACAGTCCCCCCACAGCAAAGAATGAGCCACCTGAAATGTAGGTGGTGCCACGGTAGAGAAACCCTGGTCTAAACAATCTCTTCTTAACCTCCTCCCTCTACCTTTCAAGGCTGTATCCATTTCTTTTTCTTTTCTTTTTTTTTTTTTTGGCCGTGTATTTATTTTTTACTTTTTTTTTTTAATTTCGTATAGCATAACTATGTAAATTAATGGAATCATGGGGTACAGTGTGCTGTTTTCATATACATTTTATTTTTATTTTTATTTATTTTTTATTTTTTTATTTTTTTTTTTGAGACGGAGCCTCAAGCTATCCCCCAGGGTAGAGTGCCATGGCATCATGCTCACAGCAACCTCCAACTCCTGGGCTCAAGCAAGTCTCCTGTCTCAGCCTCCCAAGTAGCTGGGACTACAGGCGCCCGCCACAACACCTGGCTATTTTCTGGTTGCAGCCGTCGTTGTTTGGCGGGCCCGGGCTGGGGATTCGAACCTACCACCTTAGGTGTATGTGGCTGGCGCCTTAGCCGCTCAAGCCACAGGCGCCGAGCCTTCATATACATTTTGAAATACTTTCATCAAACTTGTTAACATAACCTTCCTGTCATTTTCTTAGTTATTGAGTCAAGACATTCATAGTCTGCTTTTAGAAAGATTCCCTTGTACCCTTGTAAGATTAACCATAGAGGTGACCCCACCAATCACCCTCCCTCCCCTATTCCATCCCCCTCACATCCCCCTCCCACCCCCTTCCCATAATCTAAGGCTATAACATTCTACCACTTTTAAAATACTATTTCTCTATACACTTCCCTCTGTCTTCTATTATGAATTCCTAACAATGTGATATTGGAACTCCTAGAAAATATCTCTAATTTTCATTATCTCCCTTTTCCATCTCATTTTTCTTCTTTCTTAGTTTTCCTCAATCAGTTTTCATCTATTTTTGTAGGTATTTTCCATTTTTGCTATCATATTTTTAATTTATAGGCATAATTCATTTTGTTATGCTTCACTTTATTACACTTTCCAGACACCGTATTTTTTACAAACTGGAGATCTGTGGCAACCCTGCTCTGCAAGTCTGTCAGTGCCAACCTTCCAGCAGCGTGTGCTCACTTCACGTCTCTGTGTCACACGGGCTAATTCTTGCAATTATCTGCTGTGGTGATCTGTGATTAGTGATCTTTGATGTCGTTACTGTAATTGTTGTGGGATGTGATGAACCATGCCCATATAAGACAGTAAATTTAGCTGATAAAGCTTGCGCTTGTTCTGATTATTTCACCTACAGGCCATTCCCCTGACTGTCTCTCTCTCCTAGGGCCTCCTTGTTCCCTGAGAAAAAAACAATATTTAAATTAGGCCAGTTAATCACCCTGCAATGACCTCTAAGTGTTCAAGTGAAGAGTCATATGTCTCTCACTTTAAACTAAAAGCTAGAGATGATTAAGTTTAGCAAGGAAGGCAGGTCCAAAGTCAAAAGAGGCCCAAAGCTAGGCCATCTTACCAAAGTGCCTGCTAGCCAAGTTGTGACTGCAGAAGAAAAGTTCTCGAAGGAATTTAAAAGTGCTGTTGCAGTGAACATAGAAATGACAAGAAAGTAAAACAGTCTTATTGCTAATATGAAGAAAGTTTGAGAGAGAGATCTAAATAGATCTACCCATCTACAATGTTCCTTCAAGCCAAAGCTTAATCCAGAGCAAGGCCCCAATTCTTTGATTCTATGAAGGCTAAGAGAGGTGAGATAGCTCCAGAAGAAAAATTTAAAGCTAGGAGAGGCTGGCTGCTTCCTGAGGTTTAAGAAAACAATCCATCTTCATAACATAAAAGTGGAAAGTGAAGCAGTGAGTACTAATGGCAAAGCTGCAGCAAGTTACCCAGAAGATCTACACAACATCACCACCAATGAAAGTGGCTACACTAAGTAACAGATTTTCTATATAGACAACAGCCTTCTACTGAAAGAAGATGCCATCTAGGAATTTCATAGCTAAAGAGAAGTTGATCCCTGGCTTCAAAGGACAGGCTGACTCTCCTGTTAGGGTCTGATGCAGCTGGCGATTTTAGGGTGAAGCCACTCCTCATTTAACATTCTAAAAATCTTAGGACCCTTAAGAATTATGATAAATCTACTCTGCTTGTGCCCTAGAAATGAACAACAAAACCTGGATTACAACAGGTGACAGCAGGTCACAGCATGGTTTACTTAAGTATTATAAGCCCACTTTTGACAACTATTGCTCAGAAGAAAAACGATTCCTTTCAAAATAATACTGCCCATTGATAATGTACCCAGTCAGTCAAAACCTCTGATGGAGGGCGCCGTCCCCACATATTGAGGGTGGCAGGTTCAAACCCACCCCCAGCCAAACTGCAACAAAAAAATAACCAGGCGTTGGGGCGGGCACCTGTAGTCCCAGCTACTCGGGAGGCTGAGGGAAGAGAATTGCCTAAGCCCAAGAGCTGGAGGTTGCTGTGAGCTGTGATACCACAGCACTCTACCAAGGGCAATAAAATGAGACTCTGTCTCTTAAAAAAAAAAAAAAGCTTTGATGGAGACACAAAGATTGATGCTGTCTTCCTAAATGATAACATAAAATATATCCTTTAGCCCATGGATCAGAGAATATTAACTTTCACATTCTAGTATTTAAGAAATATAGTTTGTAAGGCTATAGCTATCAGAGATGGTGATTCCTCTGATGGATCTGGGCAAAGAAAATTGACAACCTCCTGGAAAGGATTCACTTGTCATGCTAAATGTCATTAAGAACATTCGTGATTCACAGGAGGAGGTCTAACTGATAGAGGACAGGTGGTTTCCCAGCCAGCTCTGCTGCCTCCACCCTGGCAGTGTTGGCACTGCCACAGCTGGCAGAGGAACCAGCAGGTTGGCGGGTAGGCGGGGCGGGGTGGGGGGAGAGGGCTGCAGAAGACTCCAGTAGCCAGAGGGGCCAGACAACTGCTGGGGGGACACCAGCACCTTAGTGTCTCCCTCCCCTTGCACTTGCAGCTAAACAGGGAGCCCCCTTCCCCCCATTTCCTAGGCCTGGTCAATTTCATGTACGTTTTCTAGGCCTGGCCAATTCATGAATGGACTGTATCCATTCATTAATGCATTCATTCACCTTGCCCTAGCAAGGTACTGTTTCCATTCATTAATGCACTTATTCATCTTACCCTAGCAAAAGGGACTGTATCCATTCATTTGTTAGCAAGTCCTGGCCAAATGTAACTACAAAGGACC
This sequence comes from Galago senegalensis, assembly GCA_963575145.1. NCBI lineage: Eukaryota > Metazoa > Chordata > Mammalia > Primates > Galagidae > Galago > Galago senegalensis. The sequence goes on from CAUYTI010064601.1 coordinate 7,062, forward strand.
CATGTGACTTATATATACCCCTAGAGAAACCTAGAGAAAGACACAGAGAGAGCTTTTTCCCCCCCGACTTGGGTTGTTTCTCTCTGCCAGAAGCTTTGGTGTTTCTGTATTCTTTTCTGTAAGATCAATCTTGTCTTACCGCTGATCTGTGGTCCGTGGATTCATTCTTCGAATCATCAAGACCAATAACCTACTGAAGACCAAATTCTGGTACCATAACTATCAACACTAATAAGAGTTTGGAAAAAGTTGATTCCAGCTCTCAAAGATAACTTTGAGGGGGTACAAGACTTCGCTGGAGGAAGAAACTGCAAATGTGGTAGAAATAGCAAGATAACTTGAATAAGAAGTGAAGCCTGAAAATAAGACTGAATTGCTGTAATTTCATAATAAAACTGAGCAGATAAGGAATTGCTTCTTATGGATAAACAAAAACAGTGGTTTCTGGAGGTGTGACCCACTCCTGTTTAGGATGCTGTGGACACTGTGGACAGTGCTGAAATAACAAAGGATTTAGAGTATATCACAAGCTTAGTTGATAAAGCAGCCATAGAGTTTGAGAGGGCTGACTCCAATTTTGAAAGAAATTCTATTGTGGAGAAAATATTACTATCAAAATAATACTATCAAACAGCACCACATGTTCCAGAGAAATCTTTTGTGAAAGGAAGAATCAATGGATGTGGCAAACTTCAATGCAGTCTTATTTTAAGCAATCACCACAGCCAGCCACAACCTTTAGCAGCCAGTACCCAAATCAGCCAACAGTCGTCCACATGGAGGCAAAACCCTCCACTAGTAAAAAGATAACAACTTAGTCTACACACACTTAATAAACTACAATGTAAGCACGTATATATGCACTGGGAAAACAAATCATGTGACTAGCTTTACTGTGGTGGTCTGGAAGTAAACCTACAGTATCTCTGAGGACAGCCAGTATTATCCTTTGAATTCTTCTCTTTATAACATCTCTTGTTTCATAGATAAAATACTTCCCTCTCAGGCAGCGCCTGTGGCTCAAAGGAGTAGGACACCGGCCCCATATACCAGAGGTGGTGGGCTCAAACTTGGCCCCAGCCAAAAAAAAAAAAAAAAACTTCCCTCTCATCTGAAGATAAAAATTACAGCTTGGTGTTATTTATTTATGTTTCCTTCTTGCATTGTCTCCTTCCTTCCAGGGCTTTTTTGTTGGTTTGGGTTAGCAATATTTTTCTGTGTGAATCACTAAAATTAGGAATCTTTGTGTGCAATATAATATAAATTGCAGTTACAGGACTGTCAATTATATGATACATTATAAGATGATGAGCCAACTTCCTCAGCGTGTTATTAAGGGGCCCATGAATGTCAGTGTCTATGTTTTTTTTCCCTTTTTCTCCCAATGTATTGCTTGGGACTGGGGTAGTATACAACAGTTCTGAAAGCCAAATAGGGAATGGGGCAAGAGGTCTTCCCATTTAGAGTGTTTCCCCTCTTTTCAGTACAGTACCTCAGCCATCCCTGACCTCAACTAGACCTGTTTCCTATTTGATCTGCCACATTATGTGAGGACAGCTGCTTGTGACTCTACTGAGAATAACTTTTAGAGGTCTAATTGCTGCTTATAAAACTACAAGAAATCTCTTTTCTACCCTACTCCCCACCCCAGTCTTCCAAGGGGCCTGGTGACTTTAGACGAGTCTACAGCAAGAATCAGCAGGCTTACTGGCTTCCCCCACTGAAAGATGAGATTTTAGCACTCTTAGGTCTAAGTTAGTTGCCCTCTCCCTTCTCCTTTCAAGTTTCCAAAATATGGACATCTCATTTCTACCATCATTTCCTGTTCTATTTGCCATTGTGGATTTATGCCTTTTTCATTCCTTTAAGTACAATGTCAGTGCAGTTTTAGAAGGGAGCATATATTTAATCATATTGAACTAGAAGTCATACAGTGTTTTTTAAAGAATCTTGGCTCTTAGAGGAAAACCTAAGTCAGACAACATAAAGAATTATAAGTAAATGCTACATAAAGAATTAAAAGTATATATCAGAGTTTCATTTTAGCAACTTCACAAAGTGTCAACATTGAACATCCATTACAGAAATGTAATACTGTGTTGTAAAAAATGCTTGCAAGGGTAGTCTAAGTATACCAAGGAATACTATTCAGCCATAAAAAGATGGAGACTTTACATCTTCTGTATCTACCTAGATGGAGTTGAAGCACATTCTTCCTAGTAAATATCATAAGAATGGAAAAACAAGTATCCAATGTGCTCCATACTAATATGAAACCAATATATAAACAATTATAAGCCTATACAAAAGAAAAACACAAGTATATTCTAGTGAGGGGAAGGGAAGGGGAAAAAGGGGGTATTGGCAAATTCTCACCTAACCTGCACAGTGTAGGGTGTGCAGCACGCCCCCTGGGTAAAGGACTCAACTACAACTTGAACTTTATCTTAGAAACGAAAACAATGTAACCTAAACATTTGTACCCTCATATTAATCTGCAAAAACAAACAAACTTGCAAGGGCTGACCATAAGGCCGCGTGCTAAAGTTCACTGAAATGGGAAGACAAGTTGTACAGCTGTACCATAAAGGAGTCATATTACTAGATGGCCTTCCTAACAATTGTGACGCACTGATCCTCCTACCAAGCTTTAAAGTAAATAAATCCCCCAATACATTTATTTATGTCCACAAACTATAAGTCATCAACTGCCAATTTTTTAATCACTTTCCTTTCCCCATGAACTAAAACCTGAGGTTAGGATATTAACACGATTACCTCTGTATGATATGTTTCTAAGACAGCTTCAATATTTGCTGTTGAAGGAGACTTCAAGGCTAACAAATCTTCCTCTAACATATCCAACTAAAGGGGAAAAAAGGAAAATAGATTAAAAACCCTGTAGAAACACAAAAAGCTTTTAAAAATCTCATATTCTTTTTTAGAGAATTTGTCCTAAAATTATGATGTTCTCTCTTCAGCTGAGTCACTGAAAGAAATTTCGACTGAAGTAGATAAATTTTTATTCATTAAAAAAATATTCACGGAAGGCGCACAGGCATTTCCCACACAGCAAATGTTGCCTTCCAAGGAATGGTTAAATGGTTCTTTATCTTTTGGAGCTCTACCTCTAACCCCATCCCCAAAGTGCACTACTCATTTTCATATCCTCTACAGGTCCTGAGTGTGGCAGTCTGCCACCAGTAGAAATAGTCAACCCACCCACATGGTTCATGGGTGAGTAAGCCAGTCCTGTTAGAGTGAGCTAAATCAGCTAAAACAGAATAAATCTCTTGCTGGCAATTCTGGGGCAAAACCCAGAAGAAAACCCCTAGAACTGGGTTTTCTGTTAAATGTTACACAAGGGGTTTCAACTACTTTGGTAATGCTGTTGTCCGCATTTTACAGATGGAGAACCTAGAGGCTAGAGAGACGAAATTTAAAGCTAGGATTTAAACTCAGGCTGCCATTTGCATATTCCTTGTCACTATATTGTCCAGTCGCTAAAAACACTGGTTACACTGTTAAATAAAAAAAAGAGAGATAGAAAATATATGTTTCATAGTAAATAGGCTTTAAAAAAGTCCTAAGAGTATATTTTATAAAAGCAATTATTTTAAATGCAATAAGGAAACTCACAACCAAGAAAACCCTTCTTCAAAATGTCTTTATAAAAGCCTTTTATACGTAAATTTAGATTTTTTTGCGACTTTCTTAAGGTTGGCATTACTGAGTTTCTAATTATTCATTTTAAAATATTCACTTGAAGGTGCCAGGTATAACATCCCTGAGTTCAGGTTTCATTTCCTGCATTTTACATAAGAGAAAACTGGGAATTAGAGAGCTAAAACACCTTCCCAAAGTCACACAGATAAAAGCAATAGATGTCCACTAAAGCCTGTGATCTCAACCACTCCTGGTGCCTCACCATAAAATATTTTCTGTTGCCATTCCAACATCAAAAAGTGCACACATCCAAACAATTACCTTTTCAGAATCCACAAAGTGTGTAGCGATTCCTGCTCTGTACACATCTCTTCCTTTTAGTCTGAATCCTGTTAATCCAAGGAAGTAACCAAGTTTTCCTTGAAGTCTTGGCAAGAAATAACCTCCACCCACATCAGGAAATAATCCTGTAATTAAATATAACAAAAAGAAATAACACTGATTCAAATGAAAAAGACAAAGATAGCCTCTTTAGATCACCTAACCCTTTCTCTGTGGAGTGTGAATCTATACTACACATATTATTGAACTAAGTATAATATAATATAATCAATAGCACAAGAGACTTGGTTTGTGCTGTATAAAAATTGTGCTAACTCAGATATTTTTCAAAATCTTCATGTCTCATTTCTATCAAATTCAGTGAAGTATGTGATGATACAATGTTTTGTATATTAGAAGTACTCAATAACGTTACCTAAATTTTCTTGCCACTAATTTACTCTTTAAGAATCTCTGAAATAGGAGAAACTATTTTCTTTCCAAATGAAAAGCATAGGAAAAAATATACATACATAACCTATGAGCTAATATATTATGGAAAAATTCATTATTACTATTTAAATAATTTCCCTAACTTAATTACCAAATTTTTTTCATTAATTTTTAATTAAAATTATAACTGTAAACATTTATGGGATACAATGTGATGATCTGATATACAATGTGGAATGCTTACATCAAACTGATTAATATCACCATCACCTCACCTACTTATATTTTGGGAGGAGACATTTAAAATTTACTCTTGTTTTGAAATATATCCTTGCATTGTGTACATTAGGTGAAATCCCACCAAATGCCCTCCATCCTCCCACCAATCGCCCTCCCCTCTTTCCGTCCCCTCTCCCTCCTCATCTTTCCCCCTTGCTAGACTATATTAGTGTTGTATCTTTTGTATGACTGTGTAAGTGTTTATATATGGGTTTCATAATAGTATTGAGTACATTGAATACTTTTTTCCATTCTTGAGATACTTTACTAAGAAGAATGTGTTCCAACTCCATCCAGGTAAACATAAAAGATATAATGTCTCCATCTTTTTATGGCTGAATAGTATTCCATGGTATACATATGCCACAGCTTGTTAATCCATTCCTGGGTTGGTGGGTACTTGGGTTGCTTCCATAACTTGACAATTACGAATTGGGCTGCAAAAAACATTCTGGTGCAAATGTCTTTGTGGTAAAATAATTTCTGATCTTCTGGGTAGATACCTAGTAACAGAATTGCAGGATCAAATGGAATGTCAACTTTCAGTTCTTTGAGGATTCTCCATACTTCTTTCCATAAAGGTTGTGTTAGTTTGCAATCCCATCAGCAGTTAGAATTGTTCCCTGTAGCAGCCCGTATAGCTTATGGCTAGGAGTGAGAGTTATAGGAAATACCTGTAATGGAACACCTTGGTGAAAAGGGCATGGAGAGAGATTTAGTTCTAACAAGCATGAGAGCACTCGCGAGATGAGAGCATCGGCGAATTGGCAGTCTCTACACCTGTGGTGTTGAGAGGCAGGAGCTCAGCCTTATATTAGGCTGGAGGAGAAGACAGTCGGGAGCATGTGCATTCTATCACGGACATGCTTACGCTGGCTCTGTCTCCTCTCCTGCCTGCAGAACACCAACACTGCGTCTCTCTGCTGAAGATTACCAAGCTCTGCTAAAGACTAAGATCTATCTGTTCCAAGAAGACTGCTTTACTCTCTCTAAGATACTCTGTCTCTCTCTCTCCAGCTAAAGTTGATAGCCCTCAGGCACCTAAGAGAAACTGTTCCTGAGCAAGGTAGCTTGGCGGTCCGCGTCCAGAACCTACCTAAGCTGGGCCCGAGACCTGGCCAGTCCCAGGCCCTGACAAGTGGTGTCAGAAATGGGATCGTGGAACACCGCTGACAAATGGTGCTGTGAGCAGGATTCAGTGAATGCGGACCCATGAGGGAAATAAGCTTTAGCAAATAAGAGAAAGAGAAGAGAAATAGAAATACTTGGAGAAGAAACATCTAAGACAGACAGACAGCCAACAGCAGGCCTTTCTATTGGGTTTTTCCTCTTCTTTCCTCCCTCGTTTTCTCTTTCCAAATTCTAACTACTACTTCTGGGGGGGGGGGGGAAGCTTGTAAAAATCCTTTAGCCGCCTCTGTGAAGCAGCTGGAGGGGGGAAAAAGGCAGAAAAAAGCCTGTAAACAAGAGGGAAAGAGAAAAGATCAAACTAGGAGATAAGAACCTTTAGCAACCAAGCCTTTAGCCTCAGGGGTGAGAAAAGCCTTCCGTAAAACAGAAAAGAGAAAAAGTTTGGGAATAGGTTGCAGGAGTTTATTAAGTTAGGGAAGAGAACTTCTAACTGCCTTCCCCTAATACCTTCGCCCAATGCCAGCAGGAAGTAGCTTTTGAAAGACCGACGCCCCGAATCCTCTTTTTGGCAGTTGAGTTCTGTTTTAAAAGAAAAGAATTGAGGTAGATTGAGGCTGGTGAAGAAATAGTGGAAGTAAAGTTTTGTAAAACAAGACTCCAGAGTAAAAGGAAACAGCTAAAGAGCTCCTGTCTCTTTAAGGCAGCCAAAGGTTCTAAGAATTGAAAGGGAAAATTTGTAAAAAGCAGAAGGCCAAAAGGAAAGCCAGTAGAGAAAAATCATGGCAAATGAGATACAGCAGTTGAAATACAGTTGAGAGATCAGATGAATCTTATAGTAGAAGCAGGTAAATGCTATATGGACATCTCAAATTGGGCAGCTGGAAGATCAGAGGGTAAAT
>CAUYTI010064603.1:0-33325 GCA_963575145.1 Galago senegalensis
CTGGGACCACAGGCGCCCGCCACAACGCCCGGCTATTTTTTGGTTGCAGCCGTCATTGTTGTTTGGCGGGTCCGGGCTGGGGATTCGAACCCGCCACCTTAGGTGTACGTGGCTGGCGCCTTAGCCGGTTGAGCTATAGGCCCTGATTTAGTTCTTAAAATGATAATTACACAGTTTTGAGGTTTATGCTGTTTATCTAGGAAGGGAAGTAGGGGGAAGGTGAATACAGGTGAATGTATGTGTAGGTATCTATGTTACGACCTCTGACATTTCCCCTTATGGGGCTCTAAGGTTGTACAACCAATGACTTCAGATGCTTGGAAATCATAAGCTGGAAAAAACTGAGACTTGTGGCATAGAGGTGGTTACTAGGATGGGGCAGGTGCTAGGCTGATCGTCCATGTGCAGGTTGGGGGAGGAAGATCTAAGTAGGAGAATGGTGTGCAGAATCTGTTACCATGGAGACAGGCAGGTGCTCCTGCAGGAGTCAGCATCAGGGAAGTCCAGCAAACGGTAGGAGGGTGGCTATGCCAGCCAGCCAGGGAGTCCAGGGGAGACGAGTTGGCAGTGATCCAAAAAGACAGGCAGACCCCAGGCTTTAAAGAAGACTCATGCACAGGGTGGGCATTCAGGGCCAGGTTTGAGCACCCAGATCATTCCCACTAAGGCCGAGGAAATGAACAGTGCAGTTCAAACCCCAACCTCGCCGCTTATTAATGTGGCCCAGGCCAAGTTATTTAATATTTCTGAACTCCAGCCTCTATAAAGTCTTTTAAACGAGATAGTGCCTACCTTGTAGGATTATTGTGATGTTAAAAATAATGAAACTCTTAGCACGTGCCTGAACTACACTGAGTAACATACAATAACTGTGTTTTTAAAAGTGAATGTTAGAGTTATGCCTTGAGGAAAGTGGGGGTTCACTTAGAGAAATAAGGAGTTTAGTTACTGGAGTTAGGATACTAGTCAGCACAGGAGCAGAAAAATGCTGATAATGACATAGTATTAGCCTTGTCAGGTGGCCCTGACCAGGATAGTCCTGGGCATATCTGGATATCACATTTGGAATGGAGCTGAATTTGCATGTGGCTCTAATGGGGTCCTCTTTGGGACTGAAAGTCACAGGGAGCAGGAACTAGATGGAATGTTTCACTTATTTAATAATTATCCAGCTGAATTTGAACAAAATACAATTAGCTCATGTTTACTCAAAAGGTGAAATTTTTTATTGCAAAATTCCAAATATTGGATGTGAAATATGTTCTGAACAGTGGCTTCTCCTCCCATGATGATGTTCCTGTTTTCTCCTGGCTCTCCCACCTTAAAGCCCATGCCCTGTGCCACCCAGCTCTTGCTGCATAGGACACTCTCCTGTCCACATTCCAGTTCTGTGTCTTCCAGGCTTTGCCTGGAGACCTGTCAGCTGACAAGATGTTACCTGACTCTAACACGCCCCACTGTTATTACAAAGTGCCCAGTTAATCCAGTTTATCTCTCCCTTCCCAACACTGAGGCAGGAATAAACGCCACTGAACAAATGAGGAAATGAGGCTCAGGTAGTTGAATTACCCAGGGCGACTCACTGGTAAGTGATGGAGCCAGGTTTTCTGAATCCAGGCTCTGTGAGTTTGTCCACTTTCCCATGTTGAGTGCAAGTTGATGGCAGCTTGCTGTTTACTGCTCTCCCCTTTCACTCGTGTTTTAAATGGGAGTCTCCAGGGCTGTCACCACCTGATGAAGCACTCGGTAGGTACTGGCATTGTGCTCTAGAAGCTCACCAAGGTGCTGTCTACACCAGCACTGTCAACAGGGGCTCCTGGAGACCCAAAAGATAGTTCCATTTTTGACTTTGGTTAAGTATGTGAAAGAACATACTAGAGAATGTTTGGGGTGTGGTGCTCTGTCCTAGGAAAACTCATAATATTTTTACGTGTTAGCAAACATCAGCGCGAACAGTGATTCTTTCTCCAGGAAGTCAGATCAGGTTGCTTCTCCCATCAGAACCTGCTGACGGCTCTTGCCTCCCTGGTCTCTTCCCATCTTAGATTCTACTTCGGACACCCAGGTCTACTTGCTGTTTCTTGAACAAAGTAAAGATGCCCGCACCTTGGGGCCCTTATACATTTTGGAATGCTGAAGAGGTGGGACCTCCTTCTTTAGCCACAAGGAAGGCACTTTAGGATTGTGAGGCTGGGAGTGACATTAGTCATCTGAGTAATCTTTTCTTTTTTTTTGAGACAGAACCTCAAACTGTTGCCTTGGGTAGAGAGCTGTGGCATCACAGCTTACAGCAACCTCCAACTCTTGGGCTTAGGCAATTCTCTTGCCTCAGCCTCCAGAGTAGCTGGGACTACAGGCACCCACCACAATGCTCGGCTGTTTTTTTGGTTGTACTTGTCATTGTTTTTTGGCAGGCCCGGGCTGGATTCGAATCCACCAGCTCTGGTGTGTGTGGCAGGTGCCCTAGCCACTTGAACTACGGGCGCTGAGGCATGAGTAATCTATTTTTTGACATAAATACAATCATGTCCTTCCAGTTTCAAATCTCTTCACTGCTGCCCATTGCAACATGGAGCCCAGACTCCATGATGCCCTACACTTCATACAGCGGTGGTGCCAAGGTTGACCAGGGAAGGCAGCAACAGTTTCTACACTCTCAGTCAACTTCCACTTCCTCTAAGCGAGCTCAAATAAACATAGAATGAACATATTTTTAAAAGTGCTTTTTATAACCCAAGCTTTAAGATAAAGCTCCAAGGCTGATGTGGTGGCTCATGTCTGTAATCTAGCACTCTGGAAGACTGAGGTGGGTGGATTGCTTGAGCTCATGAGTTTGAGACCAGCCTGAGCCAGAGACCCCATCTCTAAAAATAGCCACTGGTTATGGCTGGTATCTGTAGTCCCAGCTACCTGGGAGGCTGAGGCAAGAGGATCACTTGAGTCTAAGAGTTTGAGGTTGCTGTGAGCTGTGATGCCATGGCACTCTACCCATTGCAACCAAATGAGAGACTCTGTCTCAAAATAATAATAATAAAAATAAGATAAAGCTCTAGTTAAAGCCTTCCAGATTGAGTCCCTAGACCCCTTTGACATAGAATAACAGAGCTATTTGACGTAAAATTATTTACAGTGTCCTACTCACAGCCATCTCTGTGCATTTGTTCATATTTCTTTCTCTGCCAAGCAGGCCCTCCATCCTTTCCTCTCCTTTCCTCTCCCCACCAGCTGGCCCTATCTGCGTGCCTCCACGCTAACGTTCAGCCTTCTTCCACCACTCTCCCCGCCTCCCCATGCCCTGTTAGAGGCCCTTTTCTCTGTACTTCTACAGGGCATATATTATAATTTATGGAAATTATCTGTTTATGTGACAGTCTCTCCCAAAGAGGTAGAGCTTCTTGATGGCTAGGGCCATGTCAAATTTACCTTGGATGTGTCAATGATGGTTTAGAAAAACATTGCTTGGAATATAGTTCGCTTTTAATAAATGCATGTTAAAGAACAAATGAAGGAAAAGAACTGAGCTTTGGGAAGGCTGTTGGGAATTTTGTGTGTGAAGTGACTGGAAAGACTGACGGCAAGGTGCAGAGGAGACTTGGGTGATCTCAGTAGCCCAGGTACTTCACAGAACTGAGAAGCGGCAACCAAGTTTCCTCATCTGTAAAAGAGGAGTTTTAACAGCATTTATAGCACAGGATTGTTGTGAAAGCATGTCCCATTGAGAATCCAATCATACTAGTTATTATGATTTTAGAGAGGTTGGAGCAGCACTGTGTAGTGGGGAGGAGCATAGCTCTGGGCCACGTTGCCAGGGCTGACTCTCCCTTCAGTTCCTAGAGTTACTTGTTAAGTGACTCCCAGAAGGTTCCCTAACCTCTTTGTGCCTCAGTATTTACATATTTAAAATGGGTATAATAACAGCACCTACTTCATAAGGTTGTTGTGAGATTTATCTGAATTAATTCATGCGTATTGTTTAGACTTGGCATGTAGTCATGATTTAAACATTAGTTTAACACACACACACGCACAAGAATGGAAAGAAAAACTGCCAAGGCACACACGACTTCATTACTAAATGAATGTGCTTATGGGTCTGTGTTTGTTGGTGTGAGAGGTAGGAGAAAGAATCTGAGATAAATTTGGTTTGGGGACTGATTGACCATACAGATAATGATAACCTTGAAGCAAGGTCAAGCGGTCAGTAAGGGTCTGACTTCAGGCAGTTTTATTATGGAGCCTACACTTCTTTTTTTTTTTTTGAGACAGAGCTTCAAGCTATCCCCCTGGGTAGAGTGCTGTGGCTTCACAGCTCACAGTAACCTCCAACTCCTGGGCTCAAGTGAGTCTCCTGCCTCAGCCTCCAAGTAGCTGGGACCACAGGCGCCTGCCACAACGCCCGGCTATTTTTTTTTTTTTTTGGTTGCAGCCATCATTGTTGTTTGGCGGGTCCAGGCTGAATTTGAACCCGCCACCTTAGGTGTATTTGGCTGGCATCTTAGCCAGTTGAGCCACAGGCACTGAGCCGAGCCTACACTCTTCTTTTTTGAACTGCATCCAAACAAAAGGTGGAAGTTGGTAGCACCTGTAGCTCAAGTGGTTAAGGAGGCGGCCCCATACACCAGAGCTGGTGGGTTCAAATCTGGCCTACAATGACAACTACAACCAAAAAATAGCCGGGCGTTGTGGCAGGCACCTGTAGTCCCAGTTACTCGGGAGGCTGAGGCAAGAGAATCACTTAAACCCAGGAGTTTGAGGTTGTGACGCTATGGCACTCTACCCAGGGTGATACCTTGAGGCTCTATCTCAAAAAAAAAAAAAAAAAGGTTGAAGTCGTGAGGTTGGCCAGAAGATGTGTGTATGGAATAGTGGTGCGTGTGGATGAATGAATGATCGGGTGTTAGAGGTTCAGGCTTTGTGGACAGAACATAAAGGATGACTAACTGGCTCAGGTTAGGGTTCAGACCCCAACTCTGTCCTAGCAGCAAGTCACTCTAACGCACAGTTCACAAAGAGTACTGGATGCATCGTTATCCCCTGGGGTGATCGTTCTAAAACAATTCCCAGTCCTGACTTTCTGCACAGAGTTTTGGGGTCAGCCTGGCATGCTGTGTCTTTAATAAGTGCCTAAGACATTCTGATGAGCAGCTAGTGTGTGACCCACACTGACCAAATTCGCATGGGTTGGAATGTTGTATTTTTGTTACATAAAGTACTGCCATAAAAAACTGGTACTGGTTTTCTCTATGAGTCCTAAACCTGCTATCAAGGTGATTTTAAAAGAGGAATTCCCAAAATGTTCAGAGCAATCACAGGATCACTGAGGTAATTACATAGCCTCCCCAAGTGACTGTTTTGAAGGGAAGTGCTTATTTGGATTTGTAGTTTCTGGTGTGTTTAATAAATATCAGCTTTATTACTTAAAGCGTTCATTTCACAAATGTGGTTTTCCTGGATAAAAAGGAAAACAGGAGAGCACATCCGTCCGATATTATTACTGTTTTCTCCATTTCATTTTTAAGCTCGGTGTTTGGAGAAGAATTGGTTAATTGGGTCATTTTCCAATCTTGATGGGCCATCATATCCCTGCTTACACTTGAGTTGTTCACAGCACTTTGACCTTTACAGAGAAAAGCTCCACGTTGATGCAAAGCTTTGCTATTTTCTAATGGAGCCCTTGTAAACTGGTGGGGAGGATGCAGCTAACCCCTGTGCTACCAGCTGACCTCTGTTAGCACTCTAGGGAACCTTTCTCAGGTGTGATTCCACCTATGGAGAACCTGAATCCAGGCAGTCATTAACATTTTTTTGTTTTTTGAGACAGAGCCTAAGTGGTCGCCCTGGGTAGAGTGCTGTGGCATCACAGCTCACAGCAACCTCTAACTTCTGGGCTCAAGAGATTCTCTTGCCTCCACTTCTCCAGTAGCTAGCTGGGACTACAGGCACCTGCTACAATGCCTGGCTGTTTTTTGCTTGCAGCTGTCATTGTTGTTTGGCAGGCCCGAGCTGGATTCGAACCCGCCAGCTCAGGTGTATGTGGCTGGTGCCTTAGCCTCATGAGCTATGGGCCGCCGAGCCAATGATTAACATTTTTATACCAGGGATCTTCTGGAGTTTTTAAAAATATCTCAGCCTGGTCTTTTTTTTTGGTGTCTAGAAATTGTATAGTTTCCTGGGTTGATCCTTTGAGGGATCCTCAAACTTTTTAAACAGGGGGCCTGTTCACTGTCCCTCAGACCCTTGGAGGGCCAGACTATAGTTTAAAAGGGCAGGCAGCTGCTAAGCAGGACAGACAGCAGCGGCAAAAACACCCAGCGGGCCAGATAAATGTCCTGGGCGGGTGCACGTGGCCCGGGGGCCGTAGTTTGGGGACGCCTGCTTTACGCCTTGGTATGACTCATAGCTGTGCATCTTTATATTAGGTTTCACAGACACTGTTCAAAACATCCACCCCACACTCTTTATCCCACAATAATTACATAGAAAATTAAAAAGAATCAATTCCAGTTTAATAATCTTTTGCTTAACCAATTTTTTGCTCTGCTTACAGGTCTAATTGCTGTAATTTTCACCTTATTTTTCCATCAGATAGGGATCGTATCCACTTCATTAGATCATCGGGAGCGATAACTAGAATTGGCAAAGGTCCTTTTGCAAGGGGCCCTCCCTGTAGAGAAGATGGCTTCATGTCCATTTCTTTCATGGCACACTTCTCGTGGGCCAGGTCGTTCCTTCCTCTACCACATCTTTATTGAACACCTACTCTGGGCCAGCTGCTTTTCTAGGTGCTGGGGGTACCTTGTGAAAGGGACAAGTAACTTGGATAATGCCCGCTCCATGGAGCTTACAGACAAGAAGGATGAGGCAGAGGGGAAACAGAGTAAATAATTAAATTGGGATGGGCAATAGAAGGTGTTAAGGACAATGGGGAAAGATAAAGCAGAAAACAGGGAAGGAATGAGCTGGGAACAAAGCCAGGCTTCAGTTTTAGTTAGGGTGACTAGGGGGAGGGGTCCTCCCTAACAGGGTGACTCTTGATGGCTAAGGCACCAGCCACATACACCTAAGGTGGCGGGTTCGAATCCAGCCCGGGCCTGCCAAGCAATAATGACGGCTGCAACCAAAAAATAGCCCAGTGTTGTGGTGGGCGTCTGTGGTCCCAGCTACTTGGGGAGGCTGAGGCAGGAGACTCGCTTGAGCCCAGGAGTTGGAGGTTGCTGTGAGCTGTGATGCCACGGCACTCTACCCAGGGTGACAGCTTGAGGATCTGTCTCAAAAAAAGAAAAATTAATTAATTAATAAAAAAAAAAAAGAAGGAGCTGAAAAAACCATGGCAACACCTATCAAGTAGCGTTCCATGGGAAGTGAGTCCGGAGACTCGCTGAGCTAAAAAGAGTTTCACTGTTCAATCAGTTTAGAAATAATCAGTCTTAGAAATTTATAATGCTTGTTAAATAATTTGAAAAGACTTGGCTAGAAAGAGACCTGTTTGACTCAAACATACTTATCAGTAAGTATTTCCCTGCCTCTTTTCTTCCTTTTTCCCTTCCTAACATACTAGAGCTAGTCAGTGGTTCTCAACCTGTGGGCTGTGACCCACGGGAACTGAATTAAAGGGCCACAGCATCAGGAAGGTTGAGAACCAGTGAGCTAGATGATAGCTCTGAGCCATGGATGTTTTCAAATGTGGACATTTTTCTGCTGACCACTAATCAGTGGGGCTTCTGAGGCAGAAAGGAACATCGATTCTAGAATCCTGGACCTCAGTACGAGATAGTTTTCGTGGATATTTTGTGGATTTTTCATGTGGATATTTTTCTGCTGACCAATATTGTGGATATTTTTCTGCTGGCCAATAATCAGTGGGGCTTCTGAGGCAGGGAGGGAACATCGATTCTGGAATCCTGGATCTCAGTACCAGACTTGAATCTGTCGCTTTGTCCCTGATGAAATTGGACTTCCATTATTTCTGGCTTTATCCTCTATAACTTGGGCATGATTATAATGCCAGCTAGGCAGGATGAAATAAAATATGATATAAAAGCACTTTCTAAATTGTAAAATACTATAAATATAGGTGTTTTATATGCTTTCTTTATTTGCCTTTTTTGGTATTTGGGCTAAGTTGATCCACTGTTAGTCTGTCTCAGGTTCATTTTTTTTTTTTTTTTTATACAGAGCCTAAATCTGTCACCCTGGGTAGAGTGCCATGGCTTCACTGCTCACAGCAACCTCCAACTCCTGGGCTCAAGCAAGTCTCCTGCCTCAGCCTCCCAAGTAGCTGGGACCACAGGCGCCCGCCACAATGCCTGGCTATTTTTTGGTTGCAGCCATTATTGTTGTTTGGCGGGTCTGGGCTGGATTCGAACCTGCCACCTTAGGTGTATGTGGCTGGCGCCTTAGCTGCTTGAGCCACAGGCACGAGTCAGAATATAAATGTCTTAACTAATAACTTAACAATAAGTTAATATTGTCTTAACAATAACTAAGAAAATGCCATGAAGGCTATGTTAACCAGTTTGGTGAAAAGATTTCAAATTGTATATAAAACCAGCACACTGTACCCCATGATTGCATTAGTGTACACAGCTATGATTTAATAAAAAATAAATGAGATGATAATTTTTGAAAGTTATTACAAATGCTAAATTAATAAATACACACAAAGAATCTTGGCTTTGGGCAATGATTTTCAAATTGTTCTTCCTGACCATTTAGCATGAAATTGATTTAGTGGGCAAACAAATCAACTTAAAAACAGGCAAATGGAATAGAAAATATCAGCATGCATTGTATATAATGAGGGTATGCATTGGATGGTGAAAATTTTGCTTCAGCTTCTCTTGGTTATGCATGTATATATCAGGTAACCAAGGAAAAGATATTTCTATGTGCTGAAGCAAGAGAGGTTTATTAAATACTGGTATGGGGCAAAGTAGTCAACAAATATTTTTTTTCTTTTTAAATTTTACCTTTTACCAGCCTTGTATAGTGGGATTCAATTATAACAAGTACAGCTACACTTGGAATTTGTGAGGGAAGAACATAAATCTTTAAGAAATATGTATTGTCCTGTCTTACATGGGGATTGGTTCTAATGACCATTAAATTTCTTATATTTTCATGCAATATTTTACTTCATGCTATGGCATACAAGTTGGTACAAAGACGGAAGTGGTAGCAACAAGCTACCCTACCAGCTCTTATTCCTATATGGGCAGAAGGTGGCATGGGATACTTTATGCTGTGTCTTATCTAATAAAAATTAATTTTTTAAATTAAATCATAGCTGTGTTCATTAATGCAATCATGGGGTACAATGTGCTGGTTTTATATACCATTTGAAATATTTTTATCAAACTGGTTGAATAAAAATTATTTCATCTCCTTTCTTTCCTTTAGCTAAAAGCTCATATATGTATTCGAGTTAAATGTATTACATGCTGAGATTACAACTTACAAGAAAGAGTGGAGACCAGTGAAGCTCCAATCAGATATGGCCACTGGATAGTCTCCCAGGCACTTACTAGCAGTCCCTGAAGATGTGTGCCATAAACGAAGCCTTGGCAACTACAATTTACTACATGTTAGGAGCATCAAGTAAGCTTACCGATAATGAAAACCTCTGTGGAGTTCCACATTTCCATACTGGCCTGTCTGAAGTGTGTTTTTGCCCCCAATTTAATTCTCTCATCATCATGGTAGGCTTCATGGAGTCATGTAATCTTTCTAAAATTAAAGGTCCTCATCTGTCCTATAAGGATAATATTATTTTCTGTGAAAATATGATGAGCTAATGTGTATACAGTGTGTATGTCACAGAAGCAGCATTCCAGGCTTTGGAAAACAGACTCTGAGATGAAGATTTTGATGTTTTGGGAGTGATCTTACAAACATCGCCTATGGCCGCTGAAGAAGACATACCAGGAGGAAGTCAACCGCACAGCTGCGGCAGAGGGCCCTGGGGAGCTCCACTAGGGAGATGTAGCTGAAAGAGGTGATCTGGGGGAACTCCAGGTAACTCCCTTTGTCAAGGGAGAGACCCAGAAAGAGACTTCGGCTGAAATAAATGAGTACCCAATTTTCCCAGCAGCTGTGGGAATGAACATGTTTTACTCTTTTTTTTTTTTTTTTTTTTTTGAGACAGAGCCTCAAGCTGTCCCCCTGGGTAAAGTGCTGTGGCATCACAGCTCACAGCAACCTCCAACTCTGGGCTCAAGTGAGTCTCTTGCCTACGCCTCCCAAGTAGCTGGGACCACAGGCGCCCGCCACAACGCCTGGCTATTTTTTGGTTGCAGCCATCATTGTTGTTTGGCGGGTCCAGGCTGGGGATTCGAACCTGCCACCTTAGGTGTACGTGGCTGGCGCCTTAGCCGGTTGAGCTATAGGCGCCGAGCCAACATGTTTTACTCTTAAAGGGCAGATCTGGGTAGCATCAATTACAGTCCATCCGCATAGCAGCTGGGTCCACTTGCTTCACTTAGAGAATTTGGGTAGTGCGTTTTCCCTTGGGAAACGTACAAGGAGATGAGTGGGATGACCTCCAGTCCTCGCCATTGCAGCTGATCTCAAGGCCAGATTTATACTCTCACCTCGCTTCTCTACCACACATCTGACACCTCCCTCACTCTCAGCTTGGGCCCTCCTGTTCCAGACACACCTGCTGGGGTGACACAGACCTCCATCCCTAGTCTCCATGCCCATCTCTGACCGTGACCCTTGTTATTGTCCATCTTTCATCAAAACTAGTCAGGGAGTACCAAGAAACACCCCTCTCCCCCTGAGGTCCTGAATGTATCCGTTCGTGGCTTCCAGATGTGAGGAACTCCCCTATCTCCTCCTGAAGACTGTGCCCTGTCAGAAAGGTGGCTCCCCTCCTTTCCTGCTGGCCTCCTTGTATTAACAGCTTCATGTGACATTGGCAGGAACTGTAGCTTAAAGTGAAATGGGACCCTTACTCTGTCCTCTGGTGGAAGCATTCAGTTTTGAAACCAGGACCTTTAGACCCACACACTTAAAGTTGTGGAAATGAGAAGCTCAACTGCCCCCTGGGAACCAGATCCTTCAGATATACAGGAACTAATGTTGTAGGACGAGAAGCTCAAATTTCCTAAATGCATTCTTGGGAGAGATGGTGAATGAAGTCATTCCTATTTCCAGACCCATATATTCTACTACCAGGAACGCGGTAGTAGAATAATCTTTTACACTATAAAAGATTAGGGTAGTATATGTAAAGTGTCCTGGAGGGTGGCTATCCATCTTTAAAAGGTGTCATCCCAAATCAGTGCCCCAGAGGAGACTGCAGACGGCCATGCCTCTGCTTACCAGGCCAGCTGCTGCTATCTGCGTCCTATGTGCTGGGATCCATTCATCTCATCATTGTGTACCCACAGCGTTGCCTGCATTGCTGTAAAATGCATTTCTTGGTACACGAGATATTACGTGGGATTTCACATTGGTAGATCAAACACAGTGTAAGCCCAGGGATAATAATGATGCTGGTCGAGGTCATGTGAGCTGACTGTAGTTATCAATTACCTCAAATGAGGGTTTGCTTGAGAGTAAAGCCAAGTAAAATAGAGAAATGAAGGGAGAACTTTTTGATAACATTATTTGCGTACTTGGTTCTTTAGTACGTGAAAGAAGATTGCCCACAAAGTTTTAGTTAAGTGAATGTCCATTTTGTGCTACTATAACAGAATACCATAGACTGGGTGATCTATTTATTTATTGTTTCAGGTTAATTTGAGGGTACTAAGAATTTGGTTATAATGTTTGCATTTGTTAGGGAGAGTCCCTCTTATATTTGTGTCTTGCCTCCGAGAGGTGTGCCACACACCCTAACATTGTGCCCATGAAGTGGGAGCACACCCGTGCCCTCACCTCCCTTCTCCCTGCTCCCTGGTTCCCCCACCCCCCACTTTGAATTGATTTAAGTTTTTCTCTTATATGGGCATGTATTAGATCATCTACTGGCTTCATTTCAGTAATGTAGATTTAGTAATTTATAAGGAACAGAAATTTATTTCTCATAGGTCTGGAGGCTGGCCTTTGGTATCTGGGGTGGGGCTGCTTGCTCTGCCCTCACAGGGCAGAAGCAGAAGGCATGGAGAGTCTTTTATAAGGGCCTTAATCCCCTTAATGAGGAAGGAGACCTTACAGACTGTCCATCTCTTAAAGACCTTACCTCTCAATACAACCACATTGGAAACACCTGAATTTTGGAGGGTACTCAATGAAACCATAGCAGGGAGCCCACACATTTCTTTTTCTGATTATTATTATTATTATTTGTATGAAAGGTCTTTATTGGTGGGGGAGGGAGGCTACAGAGCAGCACCAAGGAGGAGAGAAAAAGAGAAGAGAAAAGAGGGGAGAGAGATGAAGAGAGAGTGGAGAAGAGAAGAGAGAGGAGAGGAGAGAAGAGCGAGGGGGAAGGGGGAAAGAGTCTGATTATTATTATTATTATCATTTTGGCTTTTGCAAATTACCTCCAAAAGTTTTCTGATGAAATCACTGACTTGCCTTCCATGGCTATTTATACATTCTTAATTTTCAAAGCTAATATCATAAATAATGACCTACTCTGTCTTGAAAGTCAGTTTATGTCCTTGGGCTGACCTGAAATATCTCTGATTTGATCTATGTTGTAATGATTTCATAGTTGAAATCTCAGAAACAGATATCTCCATGTTCTTGTGGGTCTTACAATATTACCCAAAGGGCATATGAAATACTACAGTCTATGAGAGATAGGAGAAGGGGCTGTGGAGAGCCCAAGAACTTCTATCATTTACTGAACACTTATAATGTGTGGAAGTGCTTTTTTAATTATTGAAGCTCATTCTCATTACAATCCCATGAAATTGGTATTTGTTCTCTCATTTTGACATTGAAGAAAATAGGAGGAAAAAAGTTAGATGACTTGCTTTAGGCCACTTAGTTATGATAATATGTAGAAAAAAGAAAAACCACAAATTTAAAATGTGTAGCATTGACTGTATTGTTAGTGGGAGGCCAGAAATGAGAGAGAACAGTGTGGGCAGCAGGAATCAGAAAAGCCTCCGGGACCAGTGTGAACAACCCCCTTCTCCCCGAATCACCATTGCATAACCTGCAATGAGACAGCGACTTGGCACCCTGCAGGCTTCCTTCAACTATTACAGACATGTGTGAACATTTATTTTTTGTGTGTTTCTCAAACTTTACACTTAGAAATGACATTAGCAAACAAAAGTAAAAATATTTACTCTAACACTATTATACTGTTAATATCTAAGCTCATTCATGCTGTTATGCTACCATAAACCAGGTAACTTACACACAACAGAAATTTATTTCTCACAGCTCTGGGGAAAGTCCAAGATGCAGGTGTTGGTCGTTTTGGTGTCTGGTGAGGGCCCATTTCCCGATTCATAGATGGTCATCTTTTGCTATGATCTTTTGTGGTGGAAGGGATAAATGAGCTCTCTGCGGTCTCTTATGCCACTAATCCCATTCATGAGGGCCTGCACTCTTAGCCTAATCACCTTTTAAGAGTTCCCCACCTCTGAGTACCATCACCTTGGGAGTTAAGATTTCAACATATGAATTTTGGGGGAGAACATAAGCATTCAGAGAATAATAATAATAACCTAATTTTTCAGATCAAGGAACTATTAAGTGACTTGCTACAGGTGACACAGATGTTGAACATAAAGGGAGGCTTTGAACTCAGGCTCACCTCTAAAGCCTGTACTGTTAGTCTCTGTACTGGCTCTCAATTTCATATCTCAACTATGGTCCAGGAAGGTCAAGGAATTTGCCCAAGATCTCCAGCTGATAAGTGGATAACAATAGCTCTTAAATTAGGGCATTGAAATGATTCACCTAATATAAGTTTCTCCTACTAATTAATAAGAAAAGCCCTCTCATTTATTTTGCTATTCTTTTTTTTCTTACAATTGTATCTTATTTTGCTATTCTTTAAACTCTGCCAGGATCTAGAACAAAGAATACTCAACCATAAACTATTAAATGAATGAAAGGAAGTTATAATTTATCTAGAAGCTTAAAGGCCAATATAAGAAGTATGAAAACTATTTTTGAGATGTGTCAGGGCAGGTTGAAATTGTAAATTTTACTGACTTCTTCTTGGAGTTGCAATGAAATATGACTCTGTAGCATGAACCCTGTCTTCTCTTTAGGATTTTTCTGAATGTCAACCATAAGTTTATACTTAATTTATAAACATGATATTATAATGATAAACATTAAGGGAGCTCCACAGCTTAAAACCTAATCGATGGCAAAATTACAAAAACTTTGTCTAATATATCTTGGAAAACATTTTCAGGAGACAAA
The DNA here is from genome assembly GCA_963575145.1 of Galago senegalensis. Taxonomy (NCBI): domain Eukaryota; kingdom Metazoa; phylum Chordata; class Mammalia; order Primates; family Galagidae; genus Galago; species Galago senegalensis. The sequence goes on from CAUYTI010064603.1 coordinate 14,344, forward strand.
ATAACTGGGAAATTTTGAATACTTAGTTGTGAGTGCTTTCTGTGGGCTCACAGTGGACGAGGGCTATTATACAAAGTGTCTTTGATCTGTTTCTGAGACAGCCCTAAGAATCAAAGATGAGCACTTCTTGGCACTCAGGACATTGGTCGCCTCTAATCTACCTCTCTCATGGAGCGGCTATAAATCAATTTCCCTAAAGGGGCTTCACACACACTGAAGTGCTTTACAAATGAGAATACTGCATGATTCCCCAAGCAGCAGAAGACTGAAGGATGGTAATGAGTGGAGATGACAACCTGGCTGTGGCCAGGCTGACCAGAATTACAAGCCTGATTTCTGGCATTTTGGCGAACATGGGCTTTGTCCTTGAGAAATTCTTGGGCTTAAAGGGAATTTTATTAGGAGGTGGAAGTAAGCTTCTTAATAAGGAAGTATACTGTCCAAGTGACAGTGTCCATGGAGCCATCCTGGTTAGCAGTGCCTCTTGAAGTCAGTTAGTAGGCCACCTTCCATGCTGGAGTCATACCAGTAAGGAGAGTGAAAGGGCCTGTTAAAACTAAGATCAGGCCAGGTGCAGTGGCTCATACCTGTAATCCCAGCACCCTGGGAAGTTGAAAAGGGAGGACGAATTGAGCTCAGGAGTTTGAGACCAGCCTGAGCAAGAGTGAGACCCCCCTCTCTACAAAAAAAACAGAAAAATAAGCTTGGCATGTGGTGTGTCACAGTTACTTGGGAGGCTGAGGCAGGAGGATTGCTTGAGCCCAGGAGTTTGAGGAGCTATGATGATGCCACTGCACTCTAGCTGAGGTAACAGAGCAAGACTCTGTCTCCAAAAAAGAAGAAGTCAGATCAATTAAGAGAATTTTAAATTTTAAAAGTTTGCAATGCATGCAAAAGGTTAAATGCATGCAGAAGAATATTTCATGATACAGGAGACTTCAAACAGAACAATAAGAAGCTCACTTTATAGCAATTCTAGGACGGTTAATAAAACACAAAGGAACAGGCATTTGGCCTTTTTCAGGATTGGCTATTATACATTAATTTTTTTTTTTTTTAAGGCAAGAGATTTGTGTATAGCTGATTGGCTTAATTTCTCTGAATCGTGCTGTGAAGAACGTAAAGCTTACATTTTGTGTTTGTTTATGATTATTGGTAGCACTTCAGAAAAATCAAGAAGACTTAAGTTAGGAGTTAGGAGTGGTTGGGGCAGATCTAAATCATAGCTTCTATTTTTATTTTTCTATCTTAACAGATTATAGCTAGGCTTTATAAAGCAGGAACAGGCCAGTGGAGGATTCTGTTCTCAGAGGTGACTATGGTATAAATCAGACACTGTGGTTAACATCCATCATGTAGACTGGGGGGAAATCCCAGTGGTGTTTGGATGGAATGCTATTGTTTTGTGGACAGGAGAGAATGAATTCTCCTAACAGAAATCAGGTCCCTTTCTCAAACCCTTGATTAGAAGTTATATCTTCGACTCTATCCCCAAACCCACTGGCTTTTGAGGGAGGGACATTCACATTTTCTTCCTCTGCTTTTTATCAGAGCAAACTTTTGAGATTGCAAAGCTTTCTGCATAGACTGAAAGCAACATATCTCCCCCTTTGTGACTAGTTGTTTCATAAAATCCATGGATTCTTTAGATGGAATATTGCAAAGAGCTATCTTGGTAGGGGTGAATTCTGAGATAGGTTATCAGTTTGGCCAGCAGTGTACTGCCAGGGAATAAGATTAAGTATCTCTAAGCGCCCTGTGTCTGGAGTTTCTCAGCCAGCATCACGTCATGGGAGAAACATCGCTTTAGACTTATCTGGACAGAGGCTTGCTTTCTGGATGGCTGCTTCCTGGCTGGCTGTTTCCTGAAGGTGAGCCTCCCTCACACAGGATCCACATCCCCACACAGGCATTAATGTTTTTAATCTTATCATGAGTTTAGTATTTAATGTTATCTTACTTGATGTTTTTAAGTTATAAAGGCAGTGGAAGTTAGAAAAGCATATGAAATCCAAGCTAACTAATTTTTTACTACCCCCAATCCTACACCTGTTAGTTAACTAGTGATAAACACTCTGTGCATTATCTTCCCATTCATATCTCTTTGATCATGTAAACACACACACAAAGGCTAGACACACCTACAGGGTTTTTTGAGTATTTTCTTAACTGATTAGAGTTTTTTGGCAATGTGAAATTTTTCACATTTCAAGTTTTTTTTTCCTTTTAATACAAATGGCATCCATACTGGTGAATAAATTTACCTAAGTCTATTTTTAATTCGGTTATGTGTGCATACGCACAGATGCATGATTCGTATGTGAATAGCTTTTTGAAATGTTTTCTTGACTTACATTTCTGTAATAGTCATTACAATCACCCAGTCACACCTCCCCACCCCTTCCTACCTGGTTTCTGTCTCTCTCTGACCTGCCAGACATGGAGGGGCTCTTGGTTCAGACTTTCTGCCCTTAGGCTCATGTGCGTTCTAGTTCTATCATCTATAATTCATGCCAAGCCCCTTTGTGTGGGTTGTGAGAATATGAGGTATTTTCTCCAAAGCTCCTCCCTTCAAGGAGTCCCTGATAATTATAAACAATTTCACCTCTCATATTTAATTCAGCACATGCTGGTTTCTAATTGTATGTACAAGGTTATTTTTAAATTTTTTCTAAGCCCTTGATTGAAAGTATTTAAAGAACTTTCTAGGGACTGTGTAAACTCAGGGCATAATAAACCCATGGAGCCTTTCATTCTGAGTTCTGAGTTGGTATCTAGTCTAGGTCAAGAATGAGTGACAGCAACAACTTTAGCACCCCTGGGGAGAGGAACTAATTCCATTTCTGGACCTAGTCAATTTGATCTCATCTTTTGAGACTTTCAGGAAGGAGTCTCAGAGAGACCTAAAACTGCTTGGGAGGCGCCCTGGCCTTGTGGAATGAGATCATGTTTTAGAGTCAGAGCCATCTCAGGTTTTGACCTGGCACTGCCTTGTACTGTGTAACCTGAAAGATTCTTCACCTCTGTTTGACTTAATTTCCTTGTCTATGAAATTGCGCTGAGAGTATAGGCCCTGCCAGGATTGCTGTGAGGATTCAATGAGACCGTGAATATGTAACACTTAACACAGAGTAGAAGCTTGACACACAGCATTCACACAGAGCACTCACAACGTCCCAGGAAGTGTTTAAAATATTTCAAAAATGTTAAATTCTTTAATATTCGCAATAACTTACAAAGGGGGAACTATTACTAACCCCACTTTACATATGGGCAAACTGAGGCTCAAAGTAGTTACATAACTTATCCAATGCCACATACCAAATTAGTGGTTGAAGTTAGTTTCAAGTTCAAGTAGACTGGCTCCAGATGGTTACTATGCTACTTCACATGGTAGCTATTTTTATAACCTGGTTTTAAAGTACTGAATACTACAAGTCGTGAGCCCTGTGTGTGCATTACTTCTGTAGGATGTTTTATTATAGTCACTTTCAATAAGAAATCAAAGGAGCTTTATTTATTATTAAGCTTTTAATGAAAATAAAACAGAGCCACAGCCATTAAAATAGGTTACTTAAGGATGATTTGAGAAGGTCTAAATTTCTCTGGACTTCTCCACAAATTCAGTATCTCTTTCTTTGAAATTGAGAGTGGCTGGATATATTGATTAGTAAATTGAAGAAACTCTTTTCCACTTAGCACCCAGCCTTCGCACTGACATTTTAAAGAAACACAGCATCTCATTATAGAGTTTCTCTGGGATTTACTCACAGAAATATACAAAACAACTCACATCACACAAATAAGCAATCATTGAATCTTCAAAATAAGTTCATAATCACAATCTTCAAAAATCAACCATTCCAATAAGTATGGGAGCTCCGACCTAGATCAAAGTTGAACAGTTTATTTACTTTTAAATTTAATAATTTTTCTGAGCTTTTGACACACTGCTATGCCTGTGAGTCTCTTAGAGAGGAATATAATACGTCACGGTTCCTTAATTGGTCGGCGGCACGTGTGTCCGCTCGTGACGTGTCAGCTTGACTCATGGAACTACATTTCCCAGAATCCCCTCTGGGCGAGTTTTGGGTTAGGGTTCTCCCATTGGCCCGGGTAGGCCCACGAGACATTCTCGGGAAGCCTCGGGAGCGGGAAAAGAAGCGGCCATCTTTCTGAGATGCTGAGGCGTTGGAGCTATTGGTGTGGGGCGGTCAGCTGGACAGCCACCCCACCTTTCCCTGGGTCCTACTTCAGCTTCTCCAACTCTTGGGCCAGGTATGTGGTTAGTTTCGGTTAGATAGATGGTCTCCAGCTTCAGTAGATATTAAAGTTTATGTAAAACATAATTAAGAAATAGAGAATTCTGGCTTGGCGCCCGTAGCTCAGTGGTTAGGGTGCCAGCCACATACACAGGAGCTGGAGGGTTCAAACCCGGCCCTGGCCTGCCAAACAACAATGACAGCTACAAATAAAAGATTGCCAGGCCTTGTGGCGGGCGCCTGTAGTCCCAGCTACTCGGGAGGCTGAGGCAAGAGAATTGCTTAAGTCCAAGAGTTTGAAGTTGCTGCGAGCTGGGACGCCATTTGCGCAACAGCTTAAGACGCTATCTCAAAAAAAAAAAAAAAAAAAAGAAGAAGAGAATTCAGTTGTAAAACCCAAAGATGCTTCATAGACTGTTCATAAAATTGTTATTTACTACCTTTCTTTTTAGAAGTTAGGATAATACAGAAGCGTAAATGCCTGTTGCAGAGATAGATAAACGAACCTACTATCTATCTGTCTGTCTAGTCACGAGCTTCTCCAACAGGCAGTAAGACTTGACCTGGTCTGACTGTGCTCATAGTTCAACTCTTCTTTATTCTCCTCCACTCTGTATACATCTTTCCTTCCTGGTTCTCGGCTCTGTGGACTTTAAGCACCACCAGCAGACATGAAAACAACTATATGGAGATTGCTCAAATAGTCCCCACACTATTTAAGATAAAATCTCTTGCAATATATGGTATACAATATATCCTATACTATACACCATCTATGGTTCTATTTGTCTGATGGGAGCCCTAATAGAAAAAAAAAACTTCATGCATCAGCTAATTATATCTTCAAGTATTTTGCAGAGCTTAAGTAGAAAATTCTAATGCAGTTAAGCAATATTTGGATGGAATTTTCCTAACAATTGACTAAAAACATGCCTATGGTAAGTTATCAGGTAGAGCATCGATTTGCCACTTTATGTAGGTTGCATTATGACATGTCATTGGGGGTTCTGTTATGTGTTGAATCATGTCCCATCCCTAAGTGTGTTAAGCCCCAACCCCTGAGATCTGTGAATGTATCTTCTTTGAAAATAGAATATTTGTTGATGTAATTAAAGTGCAAGTGAAGATGTGGTCATTCTGGATTAGAATGAACCCTAGATTCAATCACCATCGTCCTTATAAGAAATGTAGAACACAGAAGAAAGAGGGTCGTGTGAATACAGAGGCAGAGTCTAGAGTCATGCTGCCAGAACCAAAGAACCCCAAGAATTGGTGGAAACCACTCAAAACTAAAAGAGGCAAAGAAGCATTCTTCCTTTGAGCCTTCAGAGGGAGCATGGCCCTGTTTCACCTTGATTTTAAATGTCTGACCTCCAGAATTGTGAGACAATAAATTTTTGTTTTTTAAAGTCAGCCAGTTTGCGGTGATTTGCTATTGCACTGTTAGGGCGTTAGCAGAGTTTCCAGATGAATGTTCCTGGTGTGCCTGTTCTGCTGGTCATAGGTCTGACCTCTCAAATTTCCTAAAATCCACTATGGGGAAAACACTAAAGGGGGCCTAGTTGTCCACCAGGAATACCCAGTCATTATGTTCCTTTTAAGAAGTATTTTGGGTCTAGTGCAGGATGGAAACTTTTGAATAATTTCATACTTTTTCATATGCCCTAAATGTCCATCATACATCCTTTCATATGCCCAAAATGTTCCTCACACTTTGCAGTCTCTAGGTTGCAAAGTCCAGGATGCTGAAGGAGGGCAGAGGCAAGGGCGGCACCTCCAGCACCAGCCACCTTCAGCTGATGCTCTCTGGGAAGTAGGTTCTTCTGGGCAGCTAGTCCTCGTTACATCTGAGGAAGAGTGATAACTTAGAACTAAGTCAATGGCAGGCACCCTCAAAGGAAGGTCCTTCCTCACCCCCTCATTCTAACCCCCAGTCCTGTTAGACTGAGGCTTTTCTGTTCTTTCTCTAATCTGAAGGACACTTCTGATTTTCCCTTTCTTTTTCAGTGCTGTAGATTGCATTGTGTCCTCCCAATTTTATTTACAAAATCCAAACCCTCAGTGTAACTGTATTTGCAGACAGGGCCTATAAGGTTGTATAAGGTTAAATAAGGTCATAATGGTGATGTGTGGGCTACTGCCTGTATAAGAGAGGGAGAGACATCAGAGCTTTTTTCACTTGTGAGGGTATAGTGAGAAGTCCACTGGGTACATGCAAGCCAGAAAGAAGCCCTCAGGGATCTTATCAGCTGGCGACTTGATCGCAGACTTAGCCTTCAAGAGGATGAGAAAATAAATTTCTGTTATTTCATCTGCCTAGCTGATGGTATTTCTTAATGGCAGCCTGAGCTAACCCTGACCAGGGTCATTTGTCTGGTACCTGCTATTTATAATAGCAAAACCCCATTCTGTAGGTCTGTGTCTGAATCTTTCTGACTCAAGTGGATTTTATTTTTGTTTCAGTTTCTATAGTGGGTTATAAACTGCAGGTAGAGGTAGGGGTGGATGGATTGTGCAAGGAGTAGGAAGTGACGTTTAGAAGAGAAATACAGTTACGACTTAGAAATTTTATCCCATTACATGAGATTCCTCTTCCTCCTTCCCTCTCTCTCTCCCTTCCCCTCTTCCTTACAGTGATCACCCATATATATCACATCATAGAAACCAAGGCCTATGTTAACCACTGGGCCACAAATACGTTCCAGACTTTGGCATTTCTGGATCTCAAAATCTACATAGTATGCTGATATATTGAGATAATAATATGTCCGCTACTTAATAAGAAGGCCCACTCTACTTGCTGGGGCTCTTGGATGGTAAGGAGCAGAGCATTCCAAACAGAAGAAATGTCATGGGCAAAACCCCTGAGTTACTAAAGTGTCTTTGCACAAAATAATATTTAGATGAGTTGTCTAAGTATACTTTGGTATAGTTGGGACATGCGTTTATGTGTTGGGATCTGTTAAAAGAATGTTGAGAGATAAGACTAGAAAGGGGGATAAAATCTTTGAAGGAACTAAGGAAGCTGGAAGTTTTTATCTATTAGGGTGCCGAGGAAAGTTTCTGAATAAGGAAATGATCCCACCACTCTAGGTGTACCTTTCTGCGGACCCTGCATGTGACAGGCACAATAGTTGGTCACGAAGGTAGAGACCATGGCCACATGGTTCCTGTGTCCCCGGGTCTGTTGTGTTGCTCACGGCAGATGTGGTGCTCCCCAGTTGTATGCTGAGTGCATGAATGGAGCTCAGAGAGAAGCACATACACACAGCCAACACCAGACATTTGAATCGTGATTCTGGGAGATTTATAAAAGATAATAGAAAATAAAGTGGAAACACTTGTCAGATCTATTCTTGCCATTTCTTTCTTATATTTACTTTAAATCCTTCATGCTGTGATTAGGTCCAGAGCTCTCTTGTCCTTTGCAACACCTTCCTTTGTAGCATAAATGTTGCTTTGCTTGGCGACCATCACTGAATTGTCCTCCGATATCTTTAGAAGAAGCAGCTCTTATTTTTAAAAATTACTTTTCTCACAAATTTCATTTTCTAACTATTTAATGGTCTTTGCCGCTGACCTGGATTTTCTGTCACTTCACCTCTCTGGGTAGCCAGTACCTTGTGTGTAAAGGAAGCAGCTTGAGCTGAACGGTCTCTAAGGGAACAAATTTTGCCAAAATGAACTTTGGGCTGATAAGGGCTGGAAATCAGTTATAAGATGTAGAAGACGTGCCCCATATCTATCTAGTCTTTGGAGAGCGTTTGGATTCTAGTTAATTAGTGGAAACATTTCTAAATTACTATATTTATGATTTGAGAGAAGTTAGAGTTCATTGAAATAACTCTTAATGTTAAGATTATAATAAACTGTTTCCTGAGTTTGTTGATAAACCAAGGTGACTTGGCTTTGAGAGGAGAGAGAAAGCAACAGATGCCGAGTGCTTGCAGTGGACCATGGACTTTGCATAGTTCATTTTTTCAAATTCTTAAAACAACTCTAAGAAGTTGGTATTTGTTATTATCTCATGAATGAGACCATAGAAATCAGAGCTTGATCACACATCTAGTAACTGGCAGAGTCAGAACTAAGAACCAGGTCTGTCCAACTATAAAGCCACAGCTCTTCGACCAACATCCTGACTTGGGCAGAAAATGGAAAGAATAGCCCACTCTGCTGGGCTTTTCATAAAAATTGCCAATCATTATTTGTTGAGTACTTCTTAGGCATCAGACATTGGAATAGATACCTTTACATATGGTATCATGTAACATTTAATCTACTGCTTATTAGAAAGCTATTCTGGGTTAGGGTTATTATTCCAGGTTCATGAATAACCAAAACAAGGCTCGAAGAATTTAAATGACTCCTACATTTTTGGCGCAGATAGTAAAGGATAGAGCTAGGAGCTATGGCTCTGTGGAGATTATTTCTTGCAGTTTATTACACTGCTATCAATTGAGTCTGCTGAGAAAAGGCTGTTTCAGGTATAAAAGCGGGAGTGCCACAGGATGCCAACTGTGGGGGCGACCTCAGTCTTGATGAGAACCATAGCTATGAGGCAGCAAGCAGCTAGATTTCACTTCTACCACTTTGGCAATTTTGAGGTTCTGAGCAATTTAACTCAAAAGTAACAAAAACTAATATTAGTTCTTTAGATCCTTTTTCTTTCTGGAGAGGTGGGACAGTTTCTTTAACCAATTATAGTCTTTTTGAGGGTGGAGTATTTCACAAACTTCAAAGTTCTTAAGCATTACTTCTGTTAAACTCGATTCTTGGAACCCACTGCCATAAATTCTGACTCTATAAGCCAGGGTAGGTCTGAAAACTGCATCTATAACAAGTACTCCAGATGTTTCTGATGTAGGAAGGGGTGAGGTCTGCCTCTTGATGAGATTGGTAGTTGATTTCTGAGTCCTGGTCAGTGGCTCTATTATTATTAGTAATAGGACATTGGAAGAGATAACTCAACTTCTGTTAGCCTCAGTTTTCCTATCTATAAAATGGGAATAATGCCAATAGCTACTTCTCAGTCATTTGAGGATTGAAGACAGCATTTGGTACTTCTGACACATAGGAAATGCTCAGTTAATATTAGCTATTACTGAACAATATATAAACATAGGTTGTCTATTTGCTCTGTTGACACAGTTTTTTTGTAGAATGTGTAGTCAGTATTTCCTCCTTCTCAGTGTTATGGAATAATTATGTAGGCTATGTGAAAATTCTTTCTTGGTCTGGTATAATCTGGCTATTATCTCATCTGGTTCGGGGCTGTGTTTTATGGGGAAGCTTTTTTTATTACTACTTCAACCTTGTTCCTCTTTATTCGTCTGCTCAGGACTTCTATTTCTGATTCAGGTTTGGGAGGTTTTGTGTTATTAGGAATTTACCCATTTTCTCTACATTTTTCAGTTTATATTCACAGAGATTTCTGTCATATACACAGATTTTGTATTTCTTTTTATTTCTGATTAAGTTTATTTAGAACTTTTCTATTTCTGATTAACTAGAAGTCTGTTGATTTTGCTTGTCTTTTCTTTTTTTTTTTTTTATTTTGCTTGTCTTTTCAAAGAGCCAACTTTTTGTTTCATTGATCCTTTGTATTTCCTGTTTGTTTGTTTCCATTTCATGTTCTGCTCTCAGCTTTCTTATTTCTTTCCTTCTGGCAGTTTTGGGTTGGGCTTCTTCTTTTTATAGATCCTTGAGGTGCAAGTGCTGTTTATTTGTGATCTTTCTGATGTATGTAAGGCTGTGAATATTCCTATTTATGTCACTTTTCCTGCATCCCATTGATTGTGGTTGTCATTCAATTTGAAGAATCTTTTGATTTATATCACACTTTAATCACTGACCCAAGGATATTTCAGTGGGGTGTTGTTGAATTTCCATGACCTTATGTAGATGTGAGAATTCTTGGAGTTGATTTCCAGTTTTATTACACTGTGATCTGAGAAGAGACATGGCATGATCCTAGTTTTTCTGAATTTGCTGCCACTTGTTTTTCAGGCTAACCTATGATCTGTCTTGAGAAATGCCGCATGTACTTGTGAGAAGAATGCATACTTTGCATGCTGGTATAATCTGTAGACATCTGTCAGGTTCATTTGGTCTAGAGTGCTCTTGTGTTGTGCTCCTTTGTTGATTTTCTGCCCCAATAATCTCTCCAGTTCCATCAGCAGAGTGGTGAAGTCCCCAGAAATGATGGTGTTGCTATTTATTTCTTTGCTTAGCTGTAGTAGTATTTTATTTATGAATCTGGCATGCCTGCATTAAGTACATGTATGTTTAAGGTTGTTATAAATTTTTGCTGGTTGCTCCTTTTAGCATTTAAAAATGACCATCTTTTTTTTTTTTTAACTATTGTTAACTTAAAGTCAATTTTTTTTTCCTGATATGAGAATAGCTATTCCTGCTCACTTTGGTGGAGTATTTTTTTTATCCCTTTATCTTGAGCCTGTACTATCCTTGTGAGTTAGATGGATTTCTAGAAGAGAGAAGAAACTTGAGATACGTTTTTTCAACCAGTCTGTATCTTAAGAAAGGGACATTAGGAATTTGTATCCAATGTCAGTGTTCGTATTTGACACACTCTCCTGCTCATCATGTGCAATGGTACCTAGTTGCTTCATTTTCTCCCCTGTATTATTGTTGTGTAAGGATTGTGAGATTTAACATCTGTTTTGTTTTTTTTTCTTTTTACATTGGTGACTAATTGTTCTTTTCCATGTGTGCTCTTTTCTACTTTGAAGCATTTCCTGTAGGGCAAGTCTAGCAGTGACAGATTCCTTTAGTGTTTGCTTATCTGGGAAGACTTTATTTCTCTTTCATTTATGAAGTTCAGTTTTGCAGGATGTAAATTTTTTGGCTGGCAGTTATCCTGTTTAAGAAGCTGAAAATGAGACTCTAGTTCCTTCTGGTTTGAAAGGTTTCTTCTGAGAGGTCTTTTGTTGGTCTGTTGGGTTTTCCTTTGTAAGTAACTTGTTGCATTTGTCTTACATTGTATAGAATTTTCTCCATCACACTGGCTTTGGTCCGGCTGATAGCTATATGTCTTGGTGAGGTCCTGTTTTCTATAGAACTTCCTGGTATTTGATGACCGTCTTGCATCTGGATATCCACACCTCTAGAGATAACAGGAATGGTTTCCTCTGTTATTCTCTCAAATAGGTTTTCTATACTTACTTTTTTTTCTACATCTCCCTTGGGAATACCTAAAATTTTTATATTAGTTGCTTTGCATAATCCCATATTTCTCTCAGTGATTGTTTATTTTTCTTTGTTCTTTTTTTTTTGTGAATTTTTTACTGACTGGGTTACTTTGAAATCCTTGTCATCAAGTTCTGAAATTCTTTTTTTTTTTTTTTTTTGGAGATAGAGCCTCAAGCTGTCGCCCTTGGTAGAGTGCTGTGGCATCACAGCTCACAGCAACCTTCAACTCCTGGGCTCAAGGGGGTCTCCTGCTTCCACCTCCCAAGTAGCTGGGACCTCAGGCACCCGCCGCAACACCTGGCTACTTTCTGGTTGCAGCTATCATTGTTGTTTGGTGGGCCCGGGCTGGATTCCACCACCACCTTAGGTGTATGTGGCTGGCGCCTTAGCCACTTGAGCCAGAGGCACGGAGCCAGCTCTGAAATTCTTTCTTTTACTTGGTGTTATTTGCCGATGAAGCCTACTGATGTATTTTGCAATTTTCTAAATGACTTTCGTTTCTTCAAGTTTTATTGTCCCCTTTTTAGTGTTATCTGTCTCTTTAGTAAATTTTTTCATTCAGGTTCTGAATGTTTTTATTTGTTTCTTTGAGATGGTTTTCTACTGTCTCCTCAAGTCCATTCATCTTGCTTGCCCTTGAGAATCTGAATTACAAATCTCTCATTTCAACCCTTTTCTTTTGGTCAGAGCTCATTCCTGGGGAGTTGTTATGCTCATTTGTTGGTTACAGAACAAACTTTTTTATGTTGCCGCAGTTCTTCTGCTGTTACTTTCTCATCTGGGACCACTTCTCTCAGCTCAGAACAGGTACCAGATATGGTATGCCTTTCGCAGGCCAGGCACGTGAGCACACGGTGCACCACGGATCAATTTCATCCTTACTAGATGCCCTAGCCCACAGGTCCTCTCTGTCCTGGCGTCCTGCTCCACCAAACAGGTGAGCTATGACATGCTGGCCCACTCTGCCCCACGTCCCGTGGACTCACAGACCAATATATTATGTGCACTTGCTATGCCCTGTGCTGTACCCTGTACAGTCCTTGCTTGTATGGCCCTCCCCTCTAGGGAGGCTATTGATGCTTTGTGAAGAGAGGGATGGACCTCTACATGGCATGCTTGTATCATACTCTGAAATCTTGACCAGGCAGGAGAGGGGCAGATTTTGACACTTCTACACTGCTACATCTCTCCTGATTTCCTGTGTTTATCACTGGGCTGTGATGGCAGGGCTGGACCCTGATGCTAGTGCACACACAAGGTGGAGTGGCCAACAGGACAGTGTCTGTGCTGGGGGTGGAGGAGGTGTGCTGGGCATGGAGCATGTGCATGCATACCTGGGAAGCCGAGCTGCTAGGTGCATGGACTCAGCAAGGGCCATACAAGGTACAGCACAGGGCATAGCAAGTGCACATAGTATAGTGGTCTGTGAGTCCCCGGGACATGGGGCAGAGTGGGCCAGCAGGTCATAACTCACCTGTGTGGTGGAGCAGGATGCCAGGACAGAGTGGACCTGTGGGCTAGGGCATCTAGTAAGGATGAAATTGGCCCATGGGGCTCTGTGCTCATGTGCCTGGGCTGAGCCCCGACTCAGGGCATAAGGGCAAGACAGGGGGCCTCAGGGCAGAGCAGCTAAGGTGCCTGTGCAGGATAGTGTGGGTTCTTGGTGTGCAGACTATGTAGATTCACAGGCCACAGCTCACTGATATTCAACCCTCTCAGGGCCCGTTAGGCAGTGTCAGTGTTGGCAGCAGTAAGGCGGCAGTAGCACTGGTCTATCTGCTCTAGCAGTGAGCAGTAGGTCCTGAGGGCTATGGGCATGTGTGCTCTGCCTGGGTTCCATGGGAAGTGTGGTACGTAGTATCACCCAGGACATAGCAGCAGGTGCCAGACCCTTAGTCTCCTGCTCTGGCCAGGGCTCCTAGTGATGGCAGGGAGGAGTTCACATTACCTGCGTAAACAGTGGGATTCCCTGCTTCCTCTCTGCCTGGCAGGGGCAAGGGGGATGCTGAAGTCACAGATCTGATCCCTGGGCAAAAGTAACATTCTGGAGTTAGAATGTAATAATGGCCCCAGCTACAGTGCTCAGGGCTTATGAGCCAGCTGTCCCTTCTCTCTGGGGCAATGCAGCTGCACAGCATCCCATCAGGTCTCTGAGTCAGTCCAGAGATCTGCAGCACTGGAGGTTCCTGCCTCGGCGGAGTCTGGGCTTTCTCCTCTTTCCCTTTTCCCTGTGTGGCACCTTCTCTCATTACCTCTAGTCCTGCTGAGTAGCTGACCCCACTTCTACTTCTTCACTTCACTCCTGCCTGCTCTCTGGATTCTCAGCATTCTTGCACAGATGATCAATCTAAAAGCGGGTATCTATTCACCATTTTCGATTCTTTCTGTGACAGTGGTGCTGTGCAAGCAGCTTCTGGCCTGTCATCTTGCTATTATCTCTTAAAATTTTAAAATAGCAATTAAAACACAATTTCTCAGCTTTAGTCACAAGAGCACTCCAATTGCCTCAGATAAATTTATGGCTTTTATCTTTCCAATATGGTTTTTCTCCCCAGCAAAATGTTTATGCATTGCGGAAAAATTTATAGCTATTAAGAAACAACTAAATCAAAATTTCTTCCTGCCTCAGCCCCCTTTACTCAGGGTCTTCTGGGTTACTTTCTGATAATTTCATTCAAAAGAAATAGTGGCCTAACATGTCAGGCATTTAAGTGGATTTGCATATTAAAACATAAATCCTCATCCTGGGGGTATGAGGATAGGCATCTTGGGAGTTTCAGGCACATTATATAAAATAATAAAAAAAAAAAAGTTTACATTATATACCAAACCACTACAATAGTTATACACTGGGCTTTTATATTTTTTTCATGCCTGTGGTAATGTTGAATAGCAGTCGTGAGAGTGAATATTTCATCTCATTCCTGATCTTAGGAGGACAGTATTCAGTTTTTCACCATTTAAGTACGGTGTCAGCTGTAGGTTTTATTATAGATGCACTTTATCAGATTGATTAAGTACTCTACTATTTCTGGTTTTCTGTGAGAGCATTGGATTTTGTGAAATACATTTTCTGCATCTTTTAAGACAATCATAAAAGTTTGCTTCTTTGTTTTGTTTTTGTGAATTACATTGTTTTTTGAATGTTAAACCAATTGGGAAATCCTAGGATAAACGCCACTTGGTCCTGATGTATTATTCTCTTTATATGTTATTGGATTTGGTTTGCTAAACTTTAAGACTTCTTCGCATCCATGTTCACGAGGGATCTGGATCTGTGGTTTTTTTTGTGATGTCTTTGTCTCTTTTGTTATCAGAATAATGGGACCTTAGAATGAATGGAAAAGTATTTCCTCCTGTTCAAATCTTTGAAAGCATTTGTGTCGAATTGATATTTTTTACTTAAATGTTTGATAAAATGTACCAGTGAGGAAGGGCATCTGGGCCTGGAGTTGCTTTGTAAGAAGGATTTTTAAATGCAAATGAAATCTCTTCAATAGATACTTGTCTAATTAGACTATGTAATTCTTTTTGATTGAACTTTGGCAATTTTTGTCTATCAAGAAATTTGTTCATTTTAATCTATTTTGTAAAATTTATTGGCTTAATATTACCCATAATGTTCTCTTATTGTCCTTTAATAAATATAGAATCTGTAGTGATATTACTTCTTTCATCCATGAAATTGGTAATTTTCGTATTTTTTCATTTATCCTTGTTCGTCTCCTTGGTGGTTTGTTGATCTTACTGATTATAATAATTGTAGAACAACCTCTATTTTCACTCATTTTTCTATTTTTATAAATGTTATTGATTTTTGCTCTATTTAATTTTGAAAATTCTTCTTATTGTAGATTTAATTGCTCTTCTTTCTCTAGTTTTTGTTTAAAGGTAGGGTATTGATGTAAGACATTTCTTGTTCCCCTAATATGTAGGTCCTATGCTAAGTATCCCCCTCTGTAAGTAACCCTTCAGCAGCATCCCACAAAATTTGACATTTTGTTTTTCCATCTTCACTCAGCTCAAAATACTTTCTAATCTTCCTTGTGCTTGATTCTTTGAGTCAGAAGTGTGATATTTAGTATCCAGATAGTGGAGGTAATTTTTCAGATATCTTTCTGTTACGGAGTTCTAATTTAATTGTAGTAAAAGAACATGTCTTGTATGGTTTGAATGGTTTGAAATTTATTGAGATTTGCTTAAGGGCAAATCAGTGATCTAAATTGGTAAATATACTGCATGCATTTGAAAGTGTATTCTGTTATTGTTGGACGAAGTGTATTACAAAAGACAATGAGGTCAAGTTGGTTGGTCCTTACTAATTTTTATGTTGTTCTGTCACTATTCAGAGGGTATATTAAATTCTCTGTCTCTGACTATCATTGTATAAATGATGTTTTAGAAGCGCTCGTACTTGGTACTCAGGTGTTTAGGATTGTTAAATTATCTGAATGAATGGACGTGTTTGACCCTGGTAACATTGTTTATTACTCTAAAATCTACTCTTTTTATAAAAAAGACAAGGTCTTGCTTTTTGCCCAGGTGGCTGGAATGCAGTGGCATGATCAAAGCTCACTGCTGCCTCAAAGTCCTTGGTTCACATGATCCTCCTGCCTGAGCCTTCTGAGCAGGTGGGACTACAGTCTTATGCCTCCACACCCAGCTAAATTTTTTATAGATATGGGGTCTCAGACTGGTGTTGAATTCCTGGGCTCAAGTTACCTCACATCTCAGCCTCCCACAGTGTCAGCCATTAGATGTGGAATTTTTACCATTGACAGAGACATCTTTTAAAGTTTTGATAGTTGTTGCGAAGTTGCATGGCCGATCTTGGCTAAATTGGCTCACATTTCTGGAAATGAATTAGCTGTTGGTTTACATAGAATGGCCTTGGTTTAGATGACTGGGACAACTCAGCTCTGGTGGACATGTCTATCCTCCTTTAGCAGGCTGGCTGGGTTTGTTCCCATTGGTGAAGGTGCAGGTGCAGATGAGGAAACAGAAAGGTGTAAATATTTTATCAATTTCTGAATCACATGACTTGCCCGGTATGCAGATGAGCACTGTAAGTTAGGTGGCTTCATTACAGTGAGTTACATGAAAAATTAATGCTATTTATTTGGTCAATCTACCATATTCTGTGAGGCCTACTAGTGCTCAAGGAATGTTTCTATTTTACCTTTCTTCTTTTAAGGGCATATTACTGTCAGAGATTTTATTTTAGACCCAGTGGTCTAGTTCCATAATACTGATATTCTGAAGATATTTAAAATATCTTTATCCAAGCAATCATTGAATGTTGTATTAAGTAATACTATATTCATGCTACTTTATGAGGTATGTGATACGAAAGTATAGTGGTACAACTCCTAGAATAATTCTGAAGTAAGCTCTCTTCTGGGGCTTACATTTTACTACCTATTTGTACAATCCTTTCTTTTTCTTTCTCTTTACTGTCCAACTTCTATATTCTTAGCTGTCCAGTTCACATTCCAACTTGTACCTGAGGAATTCTCACACCACTTGAGACAACAATTGCCTTGCTCTTGTTAAGATCGTATCACTTCTATCCAAGGGGTTATCAAGTCTGTTTCTATGAAATTTAGTTCATGTGTCTAATTAATATTCTCAAGAAATAGTTCTATAGTGAGGAAAAAAATAAGTTGATGAAATTATGGTTTAAAAATTATTATTTTTTTTTTTTGAGATGGAGCCTCAAGCTATCCCCCTAGGTAGAGTGCCATGGCATCACGTTCACAGCAACCTCCAACTCCTGGGCTCAAGCGAGTCTCCTGCCTCAGCCTCCCAAGTAGTTGGGACTACAGGCGCCCGCCACAGGGCCTGGCCATTTTTGGTTGCAGCCATCATTGTTGTTTGGCGGGCCTGGGCTGGGGATTCGAACCTGCCACCTTAGGTGTATGTGGCTGGCGCTTTAGCAAAATTAAAATTATTTTATTTATTTATTTATTTATTTGCAGTTTTTGGCCAGGGCTGGGTTTGAATCTGTCACCTCCAGCATATGGGGCTGGCACCCTACTCCTTTGAGCCATAGGCACTGCTCTATTTTCTTTTAGCGCTCCAAAAAGTAATGTACATTGTGAATCTATAAAGGAAAAGGAAACAATTATTTAAAGCATTCTTCTTTTAATTTTATTAATCTAAGTAAACAGTTTGTCTTAGCCTGTTTTTTTTTTTTTTTTTAAAACAGAGTCTCACTATGTCACCTTTGGTAGAGTGCCATGGCATTTCAGCTCATAGCAACCTCAAATTCTTGGACTTAAGCGATTCTATTGCCTCAGCCCCCCAAGTAGCTGGGACTGCAGGAACCTGCCACAATGCCTGGCCATTTAGCCTGTTTTTGTTGTTGCTATAACAGAATACCACAGACTGAATAATTTATAAAGAACAGAAATTTATTCTCTCATAGTTCTGGGGTTTGGGAAGTTCAAGATCAAATCAGCAGCATGTGATGTGGGACTTCTTACTGTACCCTCACTTGGTTCAAGGTGGAAAGGCAAGAGTGGAATTCTGTGTCCTCCCAGGACAGAAGAGAGGGAGGCAGCAAATCCGCTCCACAAGCCTTGTTTATGGTAGCATTAATCTATTTATGAGAGCAGAGCCCTCATGACCTAAATAGTCTCTACTTCCCAACACTGTTGCTTTGGGGATGAATTTTCTTTCTTTCTTTTTTTAAATTTTATTTCTTATAGCGTAACTGTATACATTAATGCAATCATGGGGTACAGTGTGCTGTTTTCGTATACATTTTGAAATACTCTCATCAAACTGGTCAACATAACCTTCATGTCATTTTCCTAGTTATTGAGTTAAAATGTTCATACTCTGCTTTTAGAAAGATTCACTTGTACCCTTGTAAGATAAACCATATAGGTGACCCCACCAATCTCCCTCCCCCATCCACCCCCTCCCCTCCCCCTCCCACCCCTTCCCATATTCTAAGGCTATAATTAGGTTATGACATTTCTATAAAAGCTATGAATTAGTTTCAAAGTAGGGCTGTGGTACACAGACATTTTTTTTACTACCTTTGCAAGTTTTCTATACAATTGAAAAAAACCCCTTGTGAGATGCACTGTAGGTATTGTACCCCATGACTGCATTCATGTACAAAGCGATAATTTAATAAAAAAAAAGAAAAAAAATTTAAAAAGCCCCAAATCTATATTAATAAAAGTATCAAAAAATTATCACTAAATTTAGTGTTACCTTGCTAAAGTAATAATTAAAGGCAATTATATGATCATAGTTACATTTAATAAGAACAGGAAGATTGAAAAAAAATAAGCTAAGTGTTCAACTCAAGAAACCAGAAAAACCAGAACAACAAGGTAAATTAGAAAGAACGAAATTGGGGGGCGGAGCCAAGATGGCGAACTGCAGCCAGCTTTTTACAGAAGCTCCCGTCCAGAAGGAGGCTGAAAGGACAGAAGCTTAGCAAATTAGCTGATGGTTTGGAGCAGAGACAAGAGAGAAGATTGAAGAGCGTA